>VXAK01008466.1:40629-71472 GCA_013399435.1 Arenaria interpres
GGTCTGTCCGCCCGGGTGGTGCCCGCGGTGGGTTTTCGGGGGCAGAGCCTCCGGACGGAGTTCGGTTCGGGATGAGTTACAGCGGGAACTGCTGCAAATCGGGGTGTAAAGGGCAAAAACAATTACCAGGGGCTGAGGCTCGGGAGAGCAGCGCTTAATGCCCCTAAGTAAGCTATTCTAATTATAGCAAACGGCGAGGATTAAGGGGGAGGGAGGAAAATTCTGTTATTTACCAACTGTTTTGTACTTGGCCTCCTCTGCAAAGCCCTCTTGGGCGGAAGAGTTCACCGGAGCCGCAAGGGAGCCGGCTCTCCCCGACGGCTCCGGGCTCTCCCCTCCCTCCCTCCCTCCGCCGCCGGGGCGCACGGCGAACCCGCGGAATAACCGGGGAACGACTCGGGCTTCGCTGCGGGGACGGCGACACCCCATCGCTCCCCCGCTAAAGGCACCCCCCACCCCCCAAATCTCCGGAGCCGCTTACCTTCAAGGGGAGGCAGGTCTGGTCGGGTGCGTGCGGGCTGGGGAAAGCCCTCCTCTGCCGTGTCCCCGCGGAGCCTCCGCCGGGCGCGGAGCGGGGCGGTCGGAGCTGCGCCCGGAGAGGGGGGATGCGCCCTCCAGGGCCATGCGCTTCTCTTATATAGTCCGCACCGGCGTACTCATTTGACTACTATCGACTTTAGGTGGGTGGCAGTCGATGGAGACACCTCTGGCAATCACTCTTGGGCTCAAAGAAGGTCTTTTCTGACAAACTCCCTCCTCCCCGTTTGTCCCCCGGTGGATGGCAGCTGAAAGCTGCATTTGAAGTGGCTCTGATCTGTTTGTGAAATTAGATTTCCCTGAAGATTGAGGAACGCTTACTAATAAAGCTGCCGGCTCAAGAGATTAAAATGTGCTTTAACTTAGAGGGATTCCCTCGGGAATACAGCAAGAGAACTACTTCCCCCCCCTCTTTTCTTATTGAACAAAGAATCTGTGAGCAAAGTCTGAAGTGTGTGTAAATCTGATTTTGTTTTGATCGCAAGGAAAGTGGTAGACTGTCTTTGGCAGGTGAATTCACAATGTAGGGACCTTGTAAAAGTTTGTTTCTCCAAAACAACTTTTTTTAATTTTTGGCAATGAGACTTAATGAAAGCTAGCAAAAAAAGACGCTGACCTAATGAAAGCTTTAATCCCACAGGTTAAAAAACCTGCCTCCTAGAGCCATAAATATGTAAGCAAATAATTAGTGCACAATATCTCAACTTTCAGAGAACAGTGCATACAGGTGGTCTGGGTGTAGATTGAAAAGCGATACAAATTTTTAAATTTATACCAGACAATAGTTCACATTAGCACAGAATTTGCAAGTATAACTCTTTGTCAGAAGGTACCACAGAGATATTTACTTAATAAGAGTGGGAGAAAAATAAAAAGGGTTTGAGATATTCTTGAATATGTGCAACTGGAGAATTTAGATTTGAAAGAAATTTAAACTATTCCTCATCTGTCTGACATACGACATTTCCCTACAAACTCATGTCTTTTTCCCAAACCCCTGTCATTCATGCCCTTCTCTGGTCATCTCAGGCAGAGTACTCTCAGGGCTATATTTCAGAGGGGCTGTGTCATCGCTGGTGAAGGGAATCCAGCTTCTTCCCCACATCCTCCTACTTTTGTGCCATCCTCACTCACCTTTGGGGAGGTGATGCCACAAAGATCAGGGATCAAACCAAATTTAACTAATAAAAGGATTATAAAGGGGTTTATCACACAAATTTTTTTTAAAGGTCAGTATACTGCACTAGGTAAACCGGTCTGACCTGTGGATTCCCAGGGTAACAGAAGGGAATTGTCAATCTCTTTCTTACTTCATGGTCTCCTGCTTTTACATTTTATTGGGGGCATATAAGGGCTTTTCTTTGGTGAAGCTGACAGTTAAGTTGAGTGAAGAGGAAAAAGGAGAGCGGTGGTAAGCTGAGAAATAAAGCAGGTCCAAAACAAATCCCAAAGCTTCTCTCCATTTGCTTTTTGTTTGTTTGCTTTTATTTTACCCTCAGAGACACATATTACCACCACAGAATGGGACTGAATTCTCCTCTGGAAATGACCAAAGTATTATCTGGACTCGACTTCCTCTGCCCAACTTCAGAACTAGTCATGGATCAAGTTTAGATCTACTTCTAGCCCTGGGAGCAGCTCACATGGGGAGGAAATCTCTATGGCACTGTTAAGACAGAAAAAATTTTCTGCTCAGAAAGAAACCAAAGTCTTTACTTGGTGACTGTTTGAGGCATATAAGAATCCTCATAAAAATTAAAAGCAACATTCCAAAAGGCAAATAAATAGCCCCTCTTCTCTCCCCTACATCCCTGCAAAAGATCTAAGAGGTCTGCAGACTGCTGAAGCCAACTGTGCAGTCTTGGTGGACAACATCCTGGAGTGGCTAGTTTGGGAAAGTTTGTGACTCCTTGAGCCAAGATTATAAAATATGTCACCCACATTCAGTAGGTTTCTAAGACACAAATACTGTTACAAATACTAAGGCCACTAAATTTTGTCCTTTAACGTAAATGATGAGGATTTAGGGTTTTAAAGCTTGGTATCAGAACCCAACTAGGGCCTTTACCACTATGAGCCACCAAGGTTTTCCCTTCTTTACCTCTGCTGTCGCTTGTTTCCCTCCTTTGGAAAAGCAGCATCCTTCTTTCCTTGGATTGACGTTATACCCATCCACAGGGCAATAAACTGGTTTTTAATTACTGTTTTAAATTAAACCAAAGGGACAGGTTGGTTACTTCATTTGTTACCAGAACTTTTGGGGTTTTGTCTTTTTCTTTTTCTTTTCCTTTTTTTTTTTTTTATGTTATCCTTTGTGTATTTTCAAAAGAATAAACAAAAAGTCAAGGAAACAAGAGAGTGGGTGTCCCTGCAGAGCAGCTTGAGAGGCAGATCTATCAGGCCCTGAAGTTACTGCAATGGTTCCCATTTATTGCTGTGGGAGCTGGAGCAAGCATTAAAATGAAAAGAATCAATTAGAGGCACAGCCCTTCTAAATCACAAGTTTTAAGTAGCTTTTTCAGATTCTTTCTGTGCCCAAGAACCTTAAAGACTTATTTAAAAACAAAACCAAACAAAAAAAAAAAGATTTGTTTTCTATTATTGTTGAAAGCATTGTCTCTTTTTAAATTGTTTTGATATTTAAATTCTTAAGAGAGCGCTTGAAAGAATGGCAACCAGAGTGCAATCAGAGGAAGATGACTGCTTTACTAATCCCAGGCCATTCTGGCAGGTTGAAAACACATTCTTGGGTCACCATTACATTGTCCCTTTTGTTAGTAGCTCTAATGTGCCTCCCCATCATTATATGGAGAAAGAACCGCAGCATGAGATTTACATCAAAGAGAGCATCTTAAGGCTGCACTCAGTATCTTATTTAGGAACTGAAAACCTGTTCATAGTGAGCTTAAATAAGTCTGGTTATTTGCTTCTTGTAGCCAATGGATTTAAACAAGTACATCACATTTGTTTCCTGTGGCATGTTCTTTTCATTTTCTGATCTGTCTTAGCCACAAGTCTATGTCTGATTGAAGTTGAAAGCAAACTAGTTAAATCAAAGTATCATAGAGCTGACAGGGACTTGGAGAGATGATCTAATGCTTTCCACTGCCCAAGGCAGAACCAACTGTACCTATGTCGTCAGGGCTCAGTAAGAAACTTAACTCTTAATTTTTCCCGTCAAGCTCAACGCTTCAAGCCGAATCTGATAAATGAACAATTGGTAAATGTTGGTTTAGTAGTGACATTTTACCTCGGGATTTACACTGAAATATAAAAATTATCTAAATGTATTCCCAAAGCACACACTCAAATAAAAGCAGGCTAAAGCAAAGATTTAAAATTTAGGTGTCTCACTGTTTCTAAATAAATCTGTCAGCCAAAGATTTCTGTGGCCACTCAGCTAAATCAAGAAGAAAAACAGAGAGAAAACCTGGTTCCATTAAAGTCCATGGGAATTTTCCTGTTGACTTTGTTGAGCTGGGTTTTAATGCAGGGTTGTTACTAAAGGAGAGGTGAGAAAGTGAAAAATGACTTAAAAATATGAATGTATTCGCCAAGGCAGTAATTTATAGATGGCTGCTGTAATTTCTGATAAGTAACAGAGGATTCCAGCTGGTTTTCAGATCACACCATTTCCTTAAAATCAGAATTTTAAAACGGCCATATATATTTATGCCTGTTAAGGCTGATATAAATATGCTGGATCCTGCCTCAGTGCAGAGGACTTGATCGGATGATCTCTTGAATATCTTTTGCAATCCTTTATTTCTATAAATCTACAGACTTTTTTGCAGGCAGCACGTAAGGTGTAAACATGCTAATGACAGTTGAAGGCTATACACTTAAAGAAGTAAAACAGTATTACTAAAAGAGATATGAGAATCAGTGAGCCACATAAATATATCACAACTTAAAACTTAGTTCATCTCATAACTTGATGGTATTTTTTCAGCATTTTTCAGCATGTTTAAGAACACAGGATGTTCTTGACTGAATTTTAGGTAGCAGCTTCAAATATTTATTCCACGAAATAAAGTTCATTGTCTCTCCAATTAAAAATAGCAGATTAGTTTTATTATTACAAACATATCTAAATATTTTTTACTACAGAGCTATAATGATCTTCACTGGCTTTATCATTAAGAAACTCTACCCTGAAGTCACCACCATTTTGGTTTGAGGGACATTTTACACCTGCAATTAAGACATAAGGAGTCATTTTTGGAGGACCTTTGGCTCCTCTGTGCTCTGGAAGGCTCATCTGAAAACATGAAGCAGCTTCTGACTGAAATATTTCAAGCAAAACCCCAAAAACTAACCTATAGGTTGTTCAGCAGGAAGCAAAGAGGGGATAGGGGAGAAAGTCAGGAGGAGGAGAGTGTGGTGAAGTGTGAAATAAGTCCTTCCTCCTTTTATTTTTCCTGAAACAATTTTGGAGTGAAGGTTTTGCTATTGCACTGACTGCCTGTAGCTGGGATTATTCAGCTGCAGGAGGCATACAGGAGCAGCTACTGATTTCAGAAGTAGAGTCTGAGTCTATAGACGTTATTCCACAAGAATCTAATCCAAATAGTTCCTTTCTTAGGCAGTTGATATTGGGAACTTAATAGCAAGAAATTAACAGTGCTTGTGTTTTGAATTGTTCCCTGGGCAAGATCTTCTGCAAACTTGCCAAAGAAGAAAAATGGAGAGACTTTAAAACCCCAAAAGATTTTGCAGGGCCCAGGAGTGGTGTACCCTCGAGAAAGGGTCTCGAGGGCTGAGCAATAACCAGTCTGACCACAGGACGCTTTTGAACTGCATGCAGTTCCTTCACAAACGTTGTGCCATGGATGATTTGAAAGCCATTATTTGTATTACCATGACCCTGAAGACTGATGGTTTATCTGAAAAGATCTCCAATATTTGGTTGGTTTATTGTCAGCTTCTGATTTTGACCAGAATTATGTTTAAGAAGGAAGTAGCAGACCCCTCAAAGAGACCTACAGCTGGCACTTACTGTTATCTTATCCCATCATCAAATCAAAAATAGGTACAGAGAGGGTGACAGAGCCCTGGAACAGGCTGCCCAGGGAGGTCGTGGAGTCCCCTTCTTTGGAGATTTTCAAGACCTGCCTGGATGCAGTCCTGAGTAACATGCTCTAGCTCTGGGCAATCCTGCTTCGGCAGGGGAGTTGGACTAGATGATCTCTATGGTCCCTTCCAACTCCAAAAAATTCAGTGAAAATTCAGGTACCAAATAGTCCCACTGGTTTGAGCCTTTCTCTTTTGAACACAATCCTGGATTCTCAGCTGTGTTGGATATACCACAGAAGACAAAGTCCTGTTCCTAAGGAAATGACAGCTTATTGCACCTGTTATTATAGCTGTTAAAAGAATTAATCTACAGATGAAGTAGGTAAAAAATAAATCTCTTGCCTGACGCTGAAGACATCTTTACCACGCACTCTTTGTGACAGCAGGCAGGAACTTACTGACACTACCAAAAAGCTGACTGGTGACCAGAATCCCACGTGACATGGGTTCCTTGAAGAGCTCTGTCTGGCCATCTCTGTTGGACTATCCTCTAAACATACAGATCCATCTTCTTTCAACAAAGCCAAAACCTGAGTGGCATTTTCAGGGCTTGGCAGCTAGGGCAATATCAAGCAGAAGACCCTACATTCAAATCCCTTTCAGATTCAGAAAAAGTGTTTAATTTCCTCTCACCATGAGAACCTTCAATCACAGGAACTTGAACATTTTTGGAGGGAAAGGTTCAATGGCAGCCTTCACCACAGATGGAGAGTCACTGGAGGTGTGCTGCATCAGAACAGCCTGAGTCTAGAGCTCACTGACCCCCTCTGCTGAAGTAATCATCTTTAAAAGAAAGACAATTTTGATGGAAATGTCCTGTTAGTGATGAAAGAGGGGACTTGAAAAGCTTTAGAAAAGCTGAGTTGTAGGGACCACCCCAAATGAGAAAGTCAGCTAGCTCAGGTTCATGCCACCTCCAGAGCAGAAGTTCAGACATTTGATGTCGTTTCCTGCAGCAAAGACATTTTCTGATGATGTATTACATCAAGGATAAATTTCCACAGTGTCTCTTGTGGATGACCTCTGATTTCTCAGTAGCCTGGCAAAGTTTCCAGACCTGCTGCAAAGTTATGGTGTCAACACAAGAGATTTCTAAGAAGCATTTGAGTTGGTGCCACATGACAGTGTAATCAAGAACTTTGAAAGTTAACATGGGTTGATTTCAATGGATAAACAACTGGTTCACTGAGAAGCTTCATAATAAAAATATTAGCGGGATAACCTCATTTACTTGAATAGCACACACATCAGGGTTGACATGGGAAGAGATTTGCAGCAGGAATAGGTTTTTAGAATGGCAAGTGATAAAGAAAACTGGCCTGTGTTGCAGGCCAATATGAGTGCTGGGACAAAGAGGGCACAATCAATCAGGACGCAGCCAGATGCAGAGAGTGAAGCTACCTGGGTGTGGATCCCTACCTGAAAAACAGTTGCTTTAAAAAAAAAGTCATAATTGGGCGGAACAATGCTGTTGATGTCCAGAAAGAAGAATCTCAACTAATACTATTTCTCACTGATGAAACTGCTGCTCAAACCTTGTACTTGAATCACCACTTCACACCTCAGGAAGAATAATGAAAACTGGAGACAAATAAATAAATGTTTTTAAGTTTGGAAAACCTACGTTAAGCAAAAGACTCAAGCTTATCAGAGAGAACCTTGAGCTTAGCCTAAAAATATCTACTCAGAAAACAGAAATATGATGTTAAGGAACTCTTTAATTTAGGAACAAGGATTTTGAAAAGTCCATCATGGTCATTCTGTATATAAAATTGAAATTACCAGTAAAAGTGCAATAGAGACCTACTTCAAACAGAGTATAAAACATGCACTCCACATGCCCTTACAGATTTGGGATGACACAATATTTTTAAATAGTCTAGACCAAACTTAAAATACCTGTAACAGGCCAAAAGACAAATCTATAATGTCTGAAGGGACATAAGGGAAAAAATCAAGAACAATGCCAAAGCCTTAAGGCCTTGCAGGAGTAGGGAATTTTTTAAATAAACTGACCTGAGGAAGCAGGTCATCCCCTTGCTATGAATGTCAGAATGCTTCTGCCTACCTGACCTAGAGGAAAAATTTTATGATGACTCCAGCCCTTGTGACTGATTTATATCTGAGCCTGTGATTATGATACACTAGCCAAGCAGCTGAGAATTTAATGAATTACTAATGGGTCTTTTTGACATACTGTCTCCAGCTGTGAAAGTCTCCAGTGACTCAGAGGAAGGGAAAAATACCAATCCTTTCCTCTTCTCTCCCTCCTGAAGAAAATGAGGCATCAAAGGGATGCCTAAGGAATGGTCCCTATTTTCATCACGCGGATAGTGAAAACATGGGATTAAAACAATGGAAATGGAATAGGTGAGCAGCAGCCCTGTAACTTCCAAATTCATTTGGATATAGCTGCTGGTTATTTTTAATAGACTACTTCTATGTGAAGCATGGTTCCATAAATAGAGGCAGTGGGACCAATAGCTTCATCTTCCCCGCCCCCCCCCGGCCCCAGCTTTCTTATTAGTTCTCCAAAATTAAATAACAAATTGGAGGAATATTTGGTAGTAGATTTTGTCTATTTTTAAGGTGTTCATCTTTCAATAAAAGTGAATTTGTAGAAGTCTATAGCCAATGAGAGAGAAAATCACATTATAAAAAATTTTATCTATGTCTTTGGATCTCATAAACAAAAGAAATAAACTGTTTAATTTGTTAACAGGCAGCCTGAAGAAGAAGAGGCTCCAGGGAGACCTAATAGCAGCCGTCCAGTACCTGAAGGGAGCCTACAGGAAGGCTGGGGAGAGCCTGTTTACAAAGGCCAGTAGTGACAGGACGAGGGGCAATGGCTTTAAGCTGGAGGGGAGCAGATTTAGATTGGAGATTAGGAGAAAGTTCTTTACTGTGAGGGTGGTGGAGCACTGGAACAGGTTGCCCAGGGAAGTGGTTGAGGCCCCTTCCCTGGAGATATTCAAGGTGAGGCTCGACGAGGCCCTAGGCAAGCTGGTCTAGTTGGGGGTGTCCCTGCTGACTGCGGGGAGGTCGGACTAGATGACCTTTGGAGGTCCCTTCTGGCCTGGACAATTCTATGATTCTGTGATTCTATGATAAATTTTGAAATCCGTTTAAAGACCTTGCCATAGGCTTGGTCGCAACTGAAGCTTTTGACGATCATGTGTGGCACTAATAAATTACCCATTATGTAAACATGTTTTTTTCTGATAAATTTGAAAAGAAAAAGCATTTCATTTTACTTTCCCTTCTCCTGTATGGAAAGACTGGATCATTGTAGAACCCAGCACCAAAATAATAACAAAATAAAATCCCTAGGTCTTCCAAACTCTTTTCAATTGTGTCTCTTTTTTTGTCTTCTTTCATATTCTCTTTCTGTCACGGTACTTCTATATCTGAAATATTTACCTTATTCCAGGGATGGGACGTCTACCACCTCTCTGGGCAACCTGTTCTTCCTTATCTCTAGACTAAATCTAACCTCTTTTAGCTTAAAATCATTACCTCTTGTCCTATGGCAACAGGCGCATTTAAAATAACATGACACTAGAGCTGAAGTATCAAATGTTCACTCATGCATTTTTTTACACATCCCTTGTATTTTTAACAAACAGAAAGCTGTATACTAAGTTCTCTGTTACCAAGGAAAAGAAGAAAAAAACATACTAAGTACACAAAATTTCTGCAAAACATTTGTTTCTTGGTCTGTGAACTATGACAATTTAATAAACAAGGTAAGTAACACTTTGCGTATTTTTTTATGTTTCAGTTTTAATAATGGTGGGGGTTTTATCGTTACTGGTGGTGGTTTTCCTTTTTTGTGTGGAGTTCTTTTTTCAAACTGACTTGAGACATTTTTAAGGGAATAAAGACTGACTGAGAGAATCAAGCTGTGTTAATTAGATGCTGTATTGTTGCTGGAGATTATTTTGAATTTACTTGAAGCCAATATTAAAGCTGGAGGTTGTGCTGAGGTTGTGCATTCCTAGTTCTGAATTATTGCATCTTTTGCCACAAACCCTTGCAGTGTGACCCTGTGGGAACTGGGCCGTGCCTGTCTAATAGCTTCCACTGGATCCCTTCCTGTCCACCACTGAAGAGGCTCCTCAGTTCAGGTAATCCACTTTACATCAGTGTCGTCTCTCTGTTAAAACTGGGGATCCTGTAACAAAAAGGGAGCTCTGCTGGCATATAAAGGACCAAATGGAGCAGAAAAAAAAAAAGAAAAAGAAAAAGAAAAAATGAAGATGTATCAACCCTTCCCAATCACTGGCAGGCTTACTACAAGGCACACCATGATGCTGGGTTAGATATTGTTAAGGCAGCCCTCAAGATGCTCGCTCAGCTGCTTGGAAGCAGCATTGCCTGTCACCATGCGTATGGCCCCTTCCCAGACTCAGGGAAGCTGCTGACCCTGCACTGACAGGAAGCAAAATGTGGGCGCTGGCAAGGGGCCAGGGCATCTGATTCCCAGATGATGCATCAAAGGCATAGAGATAGGGAGACTTGTCCTGTCTAAGGGAAGGCATTGGGGAAGGGTATTTGTTGGTTGGTGACTGCTTTTTGGATGATAAATCCCTATTTGGAGATGCTTTTTCAGCAGAATGGCAATGTCAGTTATGCTTGAGCTGAAGGACAGAAAAGACAGCATACAAAGTCCACCTGCAATGATCTACCCACTGCTCAGTTTTGCCTCTCAACACTACTCCACTCTTCATAACTGGAAAGTAACATGAACATTAATTATACCTTGTTAAAATCCTTCTTTGGTTGGCCTGTTTTCCTGAGGCAGTGAATTCTCACCCAATTATATTCTTTGTCTGTAGCTTCATGCACAATTTAAACCAATGTAAATTGGAATGGCTGCCAAAAAGACCAATGCCATACACTGTGTGCCTCTGGGCACCAAATTTCTGCTCTTGAGCTGCCACCTCTGTTAGGCTGGCACAGGAGTTCAGGTGGTTTGCTGAACTGGGTCAAGATGCTGATTCAAGCAGAAATTAGTTTCTAATGGCTAGTTTCCCCATGCAGCCCACTGTATGGCTCACAACTCCTTTTGTAGATATGAAGAAGTGGATACTGTGGAGATGTCAGTGAAGAGCTGGTAGCAAGGGAGAGGCAGGACTGTATCTTCCAAAAGCAATGCTGACTTACAGAGTTCACAAATGTGGCTACAGATGAGACTGTGATGCCCCCTGCCCATCCTGACAACATTTGACTGCACTGGCCATTTCAACCATGTTGACAAATGTGTAATAACAGATGAAGATATCCTCCTATAAACATAAAGACCAAAGGGAACAATTCATTAGTGCATGAAGAGTTGAAAGGAACTAAAAATCTTCACAAGGGATGCCCTGCTCTTTTGCCTTCTTTCCCAGGAGGCCAAAAGAGAATTGACTCAGCAGGAGATGGGCCCAGTACTGGGTTCACTACTGCTCCAGCTCTCCTGCCTCATCTCCCGTTTTCCCTCCTCCACAATTCTCATTTCGTTATCACTTCAGGAATTTGAATACGTTGCTGAGCAAACGCAAGGCTCCTGCAGCAGCTGTGCTAGCACTCACCTGTCAGGCAGCACTGAGACACGCAAAACCCAACAGAAGGCTAGGCAGAGGCTATGTCCCAAGCCCTTTCTTCCCTCCTCTTCTGAATAAAAGAACATAAAATAGATTTCAGCCGCCATACATGAAGCTTTAGAGAGTTTATAAAACACTGTGAGAAAATGTGTTGCTAAAGCTAGTGGATCTAAGATAAGCAGATCTTCTTGGCCCAGACAAAGACCCTTAGCAATTTGAGGAGGAAGACTAAGAGTAGGGGTAGCCTCTCATGCTGCCTGCCTGCAACATATGGACCTTTACTAAATCTGACTTGAGCAGATTTAACTTGTTTGGATGTAAGCCCTACTAAATATTTGGAGAGCAATTCAGATTAAAAAAAAAAAAAAAGACCAACCTCCCCTTTTTCTTCTGTATGACACTGTCAGCTCTGCAGGGCAGAAGAATAAATACCGCAGACAATGCTGGAAAAGAAAGAATAATATAGATGTCTCTGAAAAATGGCTCCAGTGACAGTCAAAGCACTCCCACTCAGTTATCCACAGCAGCTACCTATCTAAAATGAGCTTTGCAGGTACTTTAATCCCTAGCTCAATTTTCCTCTAGTAGAAGATAACTTAAACAACAAAATGGTGGAGAACTAAACAACACGGACTTCATTGTCCTATTAGGTACCATTGTCTTTTTCAGTCCTATTCACCTCACCTTTCTCTCTATAATCTCTTTTTATGTTGTTGAGTTCATTGGCAGAGACCTTCTCTTTTGCTCTCCGTGGAAAGCTTCTTTTCTACTATTATTATTAACAATAATAACACTAAATGAGTCAAGGAGAAAATTTAAGTAGGAAGGATAACAAGCTGAGTGGAGGAGGTAGAAAAAATGTTGAAAAGACTGTTGAGTGAGCACAGAAGTAGCGATGCAGGGAGGAGGAAAGATGCAAGGCACAGAAGGGTTAAGAGAGGAGGAAAAGAAAGTCTGAGTCAATGCAGAGTAGGAGGAGGTGATTAAGAAGAAATAAAAAAGCTGAATGTTAAAAGGCAGAAAGAATTTTGTTACAGTGAAATCAGAAGGGCAAGGAGAAAGAAATGGAGAAAATCCTGAAAAGGCTGAAGAAAGTTGTAATCCACCTTTTCTATAATGCGAACAAACTGAAGCAAATGAAGAAAAAATGAAGGAACTGAAATAGACTAGGCAGAGAAGAAAAAAAGGATAGTGAGCTCGAATAGGAGAGGAAATTAGGAAAAGTAAAGAATATGTCTTCGATATATGGAGGGGGGAAAGTGGAAGGGTATAGGTATTGGTCTAAATATTATATTAACGTTATTTTCTTGGAAAATGAAGAGGGCTTTCCACAGGAAGAGTTAAGTTGAACAATAAAAAACTGGAAGTAAAAAAAAATCCAAACTTTTATAAATTGGAGGAAGTGTATTTACAAGATAAATGTTGCTTTAAATATAATAATTTGTGGAGAAAAACCATCATCAAAATGTCACCAAATACATGCCTGATACATGATAAGACTGATACATTTCATACACTTTTCTCAAATATGAATTGTCTTAAATAGATTTTGTTTGGTATGTTAACTGCATCTTATGCTATTTACTAGCTGAAAGAATCCCAAAGCAAAACATTTCTTTCTGGCATAGGGCATTATATTGGCATTTGACCTGCTACTGAGGTAAGTGAAAGGCGATGAATTTGGCTTTGCTGTACCATAACCAAAAATTATGTTCTTCAGCTATTATCTACTCATGCAACAATCCTGAGCTTTTATAAATTGACTCTGAGCATTTCTGAAGCATGACATAGTCATAGCTTTCTAATGTCTAAAAGCTAAAGACATTGGCTCGTGAGGAATTAAAAAAAAAATTCCCCCCATTCTCTTAGATCATTCCTGTCCTTCTGAATTTCCCTGCTTGCTCCTTTTTTGTAATACCTGAGTGTCTTTCATTGCCGCCAGCTTCCAGTACTTCTGTGGTTCTCTTTCATTTTTCTTGAGCTCTATTTGAATACTGTTCTGATACATCAGCACAACTTGAAAGTGCGTTGAGCAGGCATTAGTGCAGTTGTAGCTAAAGGACACATTTGAGAAGAGCACTTCTACATAGCACAGAAACACCAAGGCTCATTAGCTTTTGTCCCTGAAGGAATACTGCTCCATCAGAGAGTACTGATTAAACAGGACATATGGATCCTGCAGGAGTCCATCAAAAAATTCATCAGGATTAATACAGGTTTCCAAGCAGGCTGCCTTAACAAGGCACTAGCCAGTTGGCTGGCAGTGGGGTGGGCAGGTTGCCTGCTCCCCGGGACCCTCCACTTCCCTGTCGGAGCAGCTGGCTCCTTGGGCAGCCAACAAGCCATTGTGGCAGCTGGGCAGCTGAGCATCCAGGAAAGCAATCAGAGGGGTGGGAAGCAAAGGAGTTTGGCAGCTGACAAATCAAGAGAAACATTAGAGGGATCTCATTCCCATGAAATCGTCTAGTTTCTGACATTTCATCTTGATGCAGGAGGAAATATATACACACGTGTGTCTATATATATGTAAAAAAGGTAGTGTATATGTATGCCTATGTGCATGTACACGTATTTTAAACTGATATTTCTAGTGAGAAACAAAATCCTTATTCCAGCTGGCCATAATGAATTGTTGCGGTCCTGTGCCATGAAGTTTCTAAGTAGGCAACAAGAGGCCAAAAATTAGGGGAGATAATTTCAGGCAACCCAGCTGATCAAAGGAAATGTCATGAGATTGTCACTGCACATTATTGCAATTAAATATGATACAGGGCATGGGGTTAAACTGAGAGAGTATGGCTTTTTTATTCCTGCATTAAGCAATCATCAATAAATAAGCTTTATTAAGTATGAGGAAAATAGGAAGGCAAGAGGAAATAAATATAAGTAATATATTTATATTTACAAATATATATGTATGTGAAGTAGGGCTATTGTGTCAGCAATATTTGTTCTTACTTTTCTCCTGCTTTCATTCTTTGTACAAAAAAAAAATTCCTCAGTTTGGCAGTCTTCAGAAAAAAGATAAAACACGAGCTGAGAGGATCTGGAGCTCTTCCTGAGGACTTTCTGATCCGCCTTTTTTTTAAACCAAAGGGCAAATTAAGGGAAAGATTAAAAAGAAGAATAGCAACGGCAAGAAATGCTGTGGTCTGTCTCTAGTATGGGCATCACTGCTTCAGAGAGAGGAGAAAACTCTCTGTCTTGGCAGCTGTTCAAGGAGTTGGCCAACAGAGCCACGTGAATCTGCTGAGGATGTTGCTTTCAGCTGGTCCAAACCCAGGTAGCGTTTTGGGGGATGCAGTCCTGGCTGGCTGAGAAGGACCAACCTTCTCAGTTTCATCTGGCCAATGTACAGAATAGGGAAAAAAGGGAAGACCGAGGCAGAGACACGCAGGTGTCTTGAAGGCCCAGGTGCCTGACCAGAAGGACAAATAATACAAAGCTACAGTTAACGCTTTTTTAAAACTGTTTTCCTCGCCTTGTATGTATGACAAGGATAAATTATAACAAGAAAGAAGTGAAGAGAAGCAGGAAACCTCCTCATTTCCAGACTTGGTTGACTTGGATGTGGAAACCACGCCTTCCCCATAGACTTAAACAAGTAGAGAAAAACAACATTTTGTTTTCTTTTAAATAAATAACTTCTCAAATCTCATTTATCAGATAATGGCAGATTAAAGACAGTCTCCTGAAAAAATCGAAATAAGTCTAAACTAAAGTTAGCAATGTAGTATTTCTTGTATTGGTAGTGAAATGTTTCTTGTCTTCTAAAGTACATAAATAATTTAATACAGTAAACCTGCAACATAAATATAGCTATGAATGCCAGCATGCTTTGATCTTCTTAATACTGTCAGGCCTCTGTTGCCTCCCACTCGTGATTTTGTTAACAGTAATTTAAGCAGCAATCCTTTTGAGATAAAAGGATTACAACTTTACGAAAATATTCTCTTACAAAATTCAAACAAACATTCATAAAGCTTGTCAGGTCGCTTTGCTTGCCTTGTGCTTCCACGGCGCACAACCCTGAAATCCTTGGTCTGTGCCAAGCGGTTTCCTGATGCGAGGAGCAGTTCCTGGGGATAGTTGAGGCTGGTTGGGAGATGATGCCAAAATATCTTGCTCCATTAAACTGCGAGCATGACATCACCTCCTGGGCTTGTTTTGCCACTGTGGATGTGCAAACCTGTAGCTCTAACAAGCAACCCCTGTCTCACCCCTGGGCTCACTGGTTGCCAGGGTCAGGGTAGGGGCTTAGCACACTTCTACCTGGACACAAAAAAAACAGCCAAACAGGCCCCAAATACATGGAAGTAACACATTAGGTTTTTTGGAAGAGACTTGCCTATATAAAAAAGAATAAAACAAATATCCCCTAATAATGCCCCATATGTTCCTGTGATGTATAGCTGCTTAATACTGCCAGCAACAACTTCTTTCATCCATTTAGTTTCTTGAACGGTAAATCAGCACATTTTATGTCTTATGTTTGGTCATAACTTTTTAGGGAGTTCAAGTTTCCAAAGTTTTGTATACTGCTCCAAGGACCAAGGAAACATTTATTTTAATGAATGAGAAATGGAATCTTAGGCTACCTATTTGAATCACTATTCTGTTTTCACACAGAATATAGGTTTTCATCTTGCTTGGTGAATCTAGATTATACAGGGATTACTTAGAGAAAAAAAAAGTCAGTTGAAGTAATTAAAATCCTAGTCTATAATTGGCAGCACAAATATAATGGATGAAATTTGAGGATTCTGAAAAAACACATCAGTTAATTTGTAAGGGGACTTAACTTCTCTCAATGTGTTTAGGAAGATCTATAAGCCATTTACTAAATAATGGGGAAAAAAAAGTCTTTCTTCCAAATTTATTATGCCCGATTTCCTAATCTACAGTCCAAATAATATAATTAAAGTATAAAGCTGCACACAGGAAAAAACTTGGTTTTTGTGTTAGTTATACCACAGCTGCAGTTATGGCATCACTCACAGTAAATTCATGCTATCATCTTTCCAGCATAAATAGCTACGACTTCTAATGGCTATTGAGCCATTGAAGATGTGCTTAAAATTATTTTTAAATTATTTACTTGTAGGCATATAAATCTTCTGAATGCTGAACAATCAAAATAAAGATGTTGAAGAAAATTACTTAGTGTATTTGTTACACAGCAAGTGTTTCCCTGATTTTTTCTACCCAGGTCAATATGATAATGATCAACAAAAATGTGGCGATTGGTGCCTTTCATTGAGAAGATCTCATGGTACTACTTCTCACAAGATTTGTGCCATGAGCAAGCGATTTCTCCCTTAGGCAACAAAGTTACTTGGGAATTCCAATTTTTTAATCCCCTGGAACTCTCCCAGCCAGGTGTTCTCTGTTGAAAACGTGAGTGCAGTTTCGTATGAATCATATAAATGGAGAGCTGTGTTGTAACAGACAAAAACATCGAAGTAATATAAAGAAAAGCTAGTGTAAAGGGAGCACATTTCATGTGGTGTAATGCTCTCATTTAAAAAAAAATCATCATGAGACTCAGTAGGCTGAGAAAATTTATCATCGTCTTTAACAGTGTAGCATGTTCAATTTCAGGTAAATTATGTAATTTCTAGTGCATTATCTTAGTGGGATAGCAATGTTAGCTTATTTGTTGCCAATAGATGGCAGTGATCACTCAGTTTCCTGCAGGAGTAAAACTTGTGGAACAAAAGTCAGGTGTCAGGAGATGGGTAGGTATTCAGGCAGAATCTTCTGTAAATCCTGGAGTTGTTGTTGTTATTATTAGTGTGCTTTCAACCAGGATTTCACCATACTTTCATATGTTCGTGTATTAGGTAGCCCTTGGATTAAGAAACCTCTTTCGATGCCTACTTTGAAAGAAAATCCATGTTCTGGTATCAGTCTACTGGACTGAAGCCTTCCCAGTGAGATATTCATCCCTTCTCAGGAGGTAAGTGAATGGGTGTACTTCCTTCCCTGCTATATATTACATGGTCTGTAGGCATCTCTTCTCTGCAACTTTCCCTTTCTGCTTTCTGACATGTCTCATGCATAACGGGCAGCTACCAGTGGTGACTCAGCAGGCAATCACCGTTCTGTTTGGAAAGGTACACTCAAAAGCAGAGTTGATGGACAATAGGTTTGGGGGGATGAGAATGGCAAATTGTCTGAATAAACAGTTTTGTGTCAATGGTGATGCAAAGAATTTCCTCAGCTGGTGTATGAGAGATTCAGAATTTCTCCTTTCACTTCCTGCGAGTGAAACAGCAATCAGCTAGGATTGCTGTGGCATCAGTGTGAAAGCAACAGAAGAGAAAAGCAAATCTTCATCAAGTCATCGTTAGTCTTTTTCTGATCCAGATGCTACTTAGGTGGCTGAGTCCTCCATAGCTCTCAGCAGTGTGGATGTGTTCTCTTGAGTGACTCAGAACACACAAACATTCGTGTTGACTCCTCACAAAGATCAGCCAGCTCCTTGAAGGGTCTGAGTATGCAAAAGATGAAATATGCAACACACTCAAAATTTTCTCTTCCAGCACTTGCCGAGACACAAAGTGACTTCAGCTCAAAACTTATCTCTGTGCAGCTGTGCCTTACCCAACATATTTCGGTCCATATTGAACTACCTCATAGCAGTTAACTGCTTTTTAACTACTTCCATGACCACTCTTGGTTATTTACTTTCCACTGTCTTAAATGAAAATAGACCCTTCCAACCATTTCAAGTCTTCAGGAGTCTTTGAATTGACTAATCACCATAGATACATTAAAGGACTTAGACATTTCACTCCTGCTTTAAATACTTAAGTCCAAACTGTAGATCCTCAAAATATCACACTTCTCTGTCAGCTAATCATGGTTCCATCTGTAGTCTGAAGGCACTTCTGTTTCTTAAAGTCTTCTAAATATTTGATGATCAGCCAAGCTTCGGCACTGTACCAAAGCTCCAGCAAGATTAACAAATGAAGACTTCCCTTGGTGAGGCAAATCTCACAACAGTATTTACACACATACAACCCCCAAGAAGAAGCAACAGTGGCAGCAAATTTTTAACCATTAGCTCAGTGGTTACAAATTTACCTAGAGTGGAGAAAATCAAGGATAACTGCCTTTTCTACCTTAGAACCGTTCAGGCCACGGCTCTGAAGAGAATGCCCTAACTCCAGGCTATAAAAGTTTTGAAATTTTCCAGCTGCTCCACATCTGTATAACTGAAAATTCACAGGAACAGAGGCTGAGCCCATTATTTTCCTTCCCTAAAAACTTCCCAAGCCATTAATTCATTTTCTCCATTCATCCCCTCCTCTTCTTTTTCCCACCACTATTTGGATTGCATGAAGGTTTTCCTAAATACAGGATAATCGTCACAGATATGAACACTGTAAGAAAGAAGTACCCTCTTTCCAGCCTTGAGATAAGCTCCTAACTTCCTAAAGGAACTAGTGATGGCTGCAGATGCATGTCAGGACCCTACAAAAAGACAAAAGGCATGTCCTCCAATAGTACTGCAAGTACCAACTTGAATTTCCACTTCATTTCTAGTACAACTAACTGGATTTATACCTGGCACATTTTGCCTAATCACAAAAGTCCCCTCTACTCAAAGGACTAGGTTCTCCAGATCTCAGCTGCAGTACACGGATTAACATGGACCAGTAAAAATGTGAAGACAACTATTTACTAATTTCAGTTACAGTGTCTTAGAATGAGAACATTTTTGGGTTTTAAGACAGATAACAGCAGGCATGAATGGGTGCTCCTCACCTACCAAGCTTCTACTGCATTATTACAAACACTTAGATGCTAATTTTCTCTGTGTGGCTCAGTAATGCATCAGCTGATAGAGTGGGTTTTTCATTCAGATCAGAAATATCACCAAAACACCTGCTCACGCTATTACAGCATTTGCACTCATGCGCTCATCTGGAAGCCAAAGATGTTACAGAAAGCAAAATATGCCTGGTTCATTTTTATTGAAAGATTTGGATGTTCCCACTTTCCCTAATTCAGTGAATGCATTTATATACAAGAAAACTGTTTTCCAGTAAGAATTATTATTTATTATTAAGAATTCCCTGTGTGAGGCGGGAGTCTTTTGTACCAGACACTTTCACAGGTAACAAAATCTTACCCAAAGGGATTCTCTATATAAATAGACAAGACAGACAAAAAAGGTGGAAGTGTTGCTGTCTCTGATTTACAGATGAGATACTGAGGTACAAAAAGATTAAATGACTGGTTTACTTGTGCCCAGAGGAGCAAGAGAAATTGATTCAAGATCTCTGAAGTCCCACAACACCATGTTAAAGACTGCAAAGACAATGCCACTGGAGATGCCCACTTACAGTGGAACATTTCTGTGTGAGGTGAGAGCCCCAAGGCAGCCTGCAAATGGCAGCTGTGCTGCAGATGTAGAATATACCTCGTGTTGGTCAACTGGCATGTGTGTTGTATAGGGAAATTTAACATTGTTTCTGCTCCCATTGTCACCACATTCACCTGGTTTCAATTGGTCCTGAAAAGAGGAGGAAACACAAATAAACGTGTTTAATCTGTTGGTAGTTACCTGACACATATGATATAATGGTGGCCGGAGATCTTTCATTTTCTTTGAGTTGTTATGAGGATTAAATTCAGCCTATGCAACCTATAGCCCCTTAATAACATACTATTGCAGACCTTCATCGCACCACAACAGAAGAGGATTGCAAGGCCTATAGACACCATGATGCTTAAACTAAATTCTGACCACAGAAGATAACTTTCAGTGTGTTCATCATTATATTATACATTACAACCACATGTGAGTACTCCAGTTGAGGAGGTTATGGAACAGCACATTAGCAAGGGAAGTGGGGACAAACCCACCAGCCAGCAGAACACAAAAACCCAAGGGGAGGGAGCCTTGTCCCAAGCTATTTTTCCCTGCAGACTAAGTGAGGAAGGGATCACACATGATCTTCCAGAAATACCATTAACATTACTTCCTCTTTGCAAGGGCAAGGCACATTTTAGGATTCGTCCATCTTTCATGCTTGTATTGTAACCATAACATAAGCTAGGTTACCGTACAGGGATTTGTAACTCTGGCCAGTTTTTCACCTAGCAAAGCATAAGCCTGTCCAAGCCAGTTTCTCCAGGACAACACTGTGGGAAATGATGGGAAGATGTGTTTACAAGTCCATTTATTCCGGTCTTAATCTAGCTGAGTTTTGTCCGTTTAAAAGTGATGTCATTCTAAGTTACCTTCTAAAAGTTCTAGCTTTAGCAATGCTAGGAAATGTGCAGGCAAACTCTGGCTGACTGCAGACCCTGTTATAACAGTGAATATGGCAGAGTTGCCTTGCATTAAATGTGTTGCTTCGTGATAAATGCTCACATTTTATGACGCATGATAAAACACACCACAAATTAAAATTTATCCTATGATCTCCTCAGCTCAGAGAAGCTAAGACCAATCCTATTTTATTCTTTTCCTCACTACAGCCCAAATAATGAAATTCAAGCTGTGACAGTGTAAATGTGAAGGTAGAAAATGTGATACAGAACTGAAGAGCTTCAAATGGGACATCCCCAGCTCTGTTTTCAAGAAGCAGCAGATATAATCTGGTGACCCAGATGTCTTGACTGATCTGCACTATCTCCGTATAGTGCAAAAATAAAGGCAGCTTCTGTACAAAGCAAAGAGATGGTCTCTTAGCAGAAAGTACTGTACAAGAAGACAACAGCTTTCGTGGCTGGGAATACAGTGCAGATCATCATGGTGGAGGAAAGGGAGCTACCACAGGAATGCCCATATGCTGTTATGAGGTGTGGTTCTGATGAGATGGTTTTCCTTGTTTCTACAATAGCTACAATACCTTGTAAACACCATATTTGATGAAAAATGTCAGGGAATGTTCAGTAAATACTATAAAGGTAGGTGGGGGAATACAGAATTTATCCTCTCAAGTCCATCATCTTTAATCAAATGCGTAACTATTTATAGATGAAAGAATTAGCTTATGTCTGTCATTACCATCTGTCAGCAAGATAATAGTTCTTGGCTCAACTCTTACTGCTGTCTGGTGGAATTAAGAATTCTAACTTCCAGGAAGAAATAAACCTTCATCTTAGCAGGAAGAGGCATTTAAGTACAAGCAGGTATTTACAAGCCCTGGTACAATAACCTAGCTTATGCTATGGCTACAAAAACACAGAGAAATACTTTGAATATTAAGGAATAAAAAAATGGAAATCTTCTCTATTTGAAAAAAATTTAAAATAGACTGCTAAAATTTTCTTCTGAAAATTAGCTTTAAGTGAGCAAGGGAATATAGAATATTTCTGGCATATATAAGTAGTGGAGCAACCATCTTTTTTTTGATGTTATTAAGGTTGGCTCTCAATGTTACTTTAGTGTAGATGCAACTTTTTAATTACATAACCCTCTTTAAAGCTAGGTATACATGTGGGGGGGGTTATTTTTCTGTTACTTCTCATGTAAGCTAGTCTAGCCTGGATACATTCAGTGAACTAATAATTACCATGGTACAAAAAGCCCATGTATGACAAAAAAAAAATAGCAAATAATCTGCAGTATCTTCCTCCTTAGGACGCCCCCAACATGAGATGTCCAGCTGAATTGGGCAAAATCTGAACCCAAAACACAATACTTGAGGCCAATGTCCTTTGGAACACCTCATTCCTCTATTGCAACTGTTTGGTAGTTGGCACCAATAACATCCATCCAGTATTATTCCTCATTCAATATTATTCAAAAGGACAAGAGAAGAGAATGGATAAAAAAATAGAATGTGAAACAGAAGAGACAAAGAAAACAAGTTGTATTTTCTCTGCCCTCCTGCCTTATCTTACAAAACTAATGACCCAGGAAGCTTTTAAAAATGAGCATACGTATATTGCCTTGTTTCACTTCATATATAAATGTGTTTAATTTGGCATTAGATTTGTTTTCTGCTTTGAGTCTAAACTATCAGCCTAGACTCCAGAAGAATAGATCTCTTTTTTTGGCATGTATTCCACTAGATTTTATTCCAGTGTAAAATTTTAACTCAGCTGTGGCCCAGACTTCCACAGCCAACACAGTACACGATATCGATAAATAACGTAATTTATGACAGAGAACTTAATGCCACCAAGACAAGGCAGCAGGAAGTTTTCCCAGATAAGAATGCCTTTTTTCATGTAAGCCTTGATAATTGTTAACAATTTCTCTTTGAGCTTTTTAGAAAGGAGTTCTGACTTCTCACGCCTGAACTCCAGCTACAGACTGCCTTGGTGATTTCTTGAGTCTCCAGTCAGTGCCAGAAGAGTTGCCAGAATAACCTTACTGCTGTTTGAGTTTCACTGTTTTTTCATTCACTTACGAATAAATCTAAAGTCATTACTGCTTACCTTAAATCTGCATTAGTTTTTCATTTCAGAATCATAGGAACCTACCGCCTTTTTCCATCTGTTACAGTAGCTCTGAAACAGTAGCTCTGAAACAGACTTTTCATCTAATTGGCTTCAGAATCATTTTTGTGGTTGTATTGACTTCTAGGTCACAGTGCCAGGTTTATTGCTGTCCTCAAACATAAGTCTGAAATCTGTAGAAGTCATTAAGAGGTTAAAAATATACATTTTATTTTGAATTCTTGGAAAATCAAGAGAACATTATTAGACATTTAATTCCATAATGAGATCTCTAACAAGCATATTTCATAACGGATTTAATATATTAGAATCAATCTATTCAGAATAAATAGTTTGGTTATTTGTTGAGCCCAGGTGTCAAACAATCTGTTGCTCTACCTTTCTTAATTTAGTGAGAGATTCACAGAGATAACAAACCAGCAGTTCATTAATTATATAATCTATACTTGGATTAGGAACAGTATGCTAATTAGTGAGGCCCCATTCATAATATGCAGACCTTTAAAAGAGAAAAACAACCCAGAGTAGTTAGTAACTGTCAGAAATGTATTTCAGCACTTGGTTGATATCTCTCTTTAAAAAAGCAACTCATTCCATGGGTTCCAATGATCAGAGTTCCTCTGTCCATCGGTTGTCCTCTCTGTTTTATAGGAGGTAGTATTTGTGTTGGTAAAATGCTTAATTTAGGCATTAGTTGAGTTAATATATGAGAGTTATAGTCTGTTACCACAGGTACTGGCATGGGAAGGAGAGGTGATACAAACTAAGTCTGGTGCTGTCACCACTTTGCAAGTCACCAGTCGGGATCATTTGCAGGTCACACGGAGGTGGTGTAGTGGATGCTGACCCTGTTAACTGTAGGTGTTCTTGCTCCTATGGGAGCTTTTTAAGATTCCTTCTCTCAGGTGTGTGCCACTTACTGACATAACCAGAAGAAAGTTTGCAGAAGACTTTGGGACTAAATTTAAACCTATTCATTTCAAAGGCAAGGCTATGTTAAAGTAAAAAAAATAAAAGTCAACATACCATAAAACAACAAAAGCGTTTTAATATTACATCCCTAATTTGCAGCTGTTGTATAGGCTTCATTCTGGAATAGTGAATGAGTGATGTCTGAGCGATAACACAGATTTGTTGTATCATGACTGATACATAATACCTTTCTTTCCTGGTTTCTGGCTAACTTACTATGATGCTGACTAGAAAAATTTCTTTTGTAAAACCCAAACATTCCATAATAACACAAAAGTATTAAAATACAACACAATCTTTCAGTAAACAGGAATTAAATCTTAGAATAACAAACGTGTTCTCCAGCATATATACAGGAGGTACAAAATCAAAATATTTTCTCTTAAAACACTGTGCACAATTCTAACCTACAAAGTTTAGAAAGGGTAAATGTAATAAAGTGCAAACTACCAAGGCAAGATTCTCAGCTAAGAAAAGTAATTTTTTAATTAGTAAATCACCAGCTCTAAGTTTTGAAATTACTATACCTGTAGTATATAAATTTGAAATTACTATAGCTATATCAACAGTATGAGCCACCGCAAAGAGATAAAAGGTGGTCAAAACAGTAAAGCTACAGACACAGACCATAGAGATATACAACTTGATGGCAAAAAACCCCAATGGTTTACATGGTTCACATACCAACATTCACTTGGGAAGCCAAATGCCCTAAATAGGACTTTGGGAGAAAAAGTAGTTCCCTAGTAGGCAATATGTATACACAATTCGAGACACAACATCCCTGACCCACTTCCTTTTGTACTCATCTCAGCCTGATCAAGAGGATGGTCAAGTCAGATGATCTTAACTTCAGGAACAGGGTGCCTGGAAAATAAGCTTCACAACCCTGCCATTCCCTCTGACTCACTTCTCTTGCCACTTTTCTTTCTAAAGGGACTTGTCTTCTCAGCAGTTATCAATTGTAGTCAGTAGAGATACGTAAAAATCAAGACCAGGAAAAGCTTTACACCCATTTAACTACCTGTTGCACTGACTGTGAGGCACAGAGATAGCATAAGCAGAGGGTACCTAATGAAAAAAAGGTTCAATTCACCTTGTAAAGGAAGGGATCTGCAGTAACACCCAAGGGAAAAATGGGATTTGTGCCAGTGGAAACTTTAACTTCAAGCTGGATTCACCGAGTGAACTTTTCTGTAAACCTCTTAGTTTTCAATTTCACCAAAAGCTTTTAATGCAGCTCTAGTTTAAAGTGGACGTTAATCCTAATCTACATGTGTTTTACTGGATGGAGTCCACAACAGCTAATGTAAATCCAAGTAGATATGGAACAAGGCAGTGAGGGACCAACGGATTATACAAGGGGAAAAGCCTAGTTGTGAAAGATGCACAAATTTAATCTCTTGAAATTAGAGCATCACTCCATTGTACTCAGTACTTACTAAAATAAAATCACCCATTTTCTCTGGTTTTATTGTGGTTCCATTACTCATTTAAACATGTCTTAAAAGAATCCTATTACATCAGCATTTTGTTTAGTAATAATTAAATTTGGAGTGTCTCTCTAGATTAACCCTGATAACATTTAAATCAACAGAATCCTTGACATGACATGAAAGGTGAACACGTTTCCATGGCATTGGAAAACAGGCTTGCACTGATGTGATGATTGAAATGGCAACAAAGATGTCCACTTGAGAAAAAGGAGATGGAAACTATTTAAACAGTTATTGAGTCTTCAGAATTCTTTAATCTGTTTTGTCCCAGGAGACAACACTTTGACTTGTCTTTGAAAAGAGTATGGGCATTTGATCTGTTTCACTCTTATGGTGTCATTAATAGAATCAAAACCAGAACAGAATTAATGAGCAGTTCTCCACCTGCTATCATGAAAAACCAATAGTCTGAATTAACCTAATTCTCCTTTGCATAAAATCTGTGTAACTCCACTGGGTTTGATTACTTTGTACCATTGCTAAACTCAGTCCCATGAAGCTACTAATTTAATGAATTAAGTTGTTCGTTCCTCACTAGGCATAGAGCTCATGTGTATATATGCACAATTATTACTACCTGCCTTCATCCTCATCATTGTCTAGGCTGGAGTCACCTTGGCCAGAGATGAGAAACACAACTGGTATGCTGAATAAAAGAATACCTGCCACGGATGAAAACAAGCTGAGAAAAACCACTCATATTGACTGAGAAGGAGTAAAAAGATGTCATCTGTCAGTCAGAGAGACTGGCAAATGTCCACACATGTTGTGTAAGACGGATAATAAGAAGGAAAGAAAATTCAGACTGGTAACTCAATAGGCATTTTTCACCCCTGTGACTGAATGCAGTTTCAGATACTGCTGATTTACTATTAACCTAGTATTAAAACCAGAAAAATAGCTACTGCTATAATTATCCTAAAGAAAGTACTACTTAGCTACTTTAGCTCTATCACTGAATTGGTCACCACTCTAAAATCTCAAAGATACTTGAATAAGTGAGGCAACAACTATTTGATGATGAAAAGCAATTACCATATAAAACTTTTCCATTGTGTTCCTAGTGACAAAATATTCTTTGTGACATTCTTATCCCAAGGCTATACCCTCAGATACTGGAGATCCTCATAGAGTGAATATATTCTCAAGACAAATAAAATTCTCTTTAATGATATTTGTGTGATTTAGAGACTTGCCATATGAGCTTGGAATATTAGCTATGTAGCTACAATTAGACTTTCTCTCACTTGCTGATGATTTGATTTTTATGTATTTTTCTGTCACCAGGCGTTGAAATGGCCACTGTTTCTGTTAGCTGCTACACCCTGAGATGAGTACTCAGCCTTTTACTGTTGTCATATTCTTCCTTGGTTGTATGGCTGTGTATGATTTGCTGTTCCTCAGGCTTATTCATGGTTACACAAAACTGAAAATCTTCAGCTAAAGTGTTTCTTTCCAGTGTTTCTTATTCCCTTTGGTGTCATTCTTCCTCGTCACCCAGCAGACTGAGATACAGAACATGGAATAAGGAGGTCAGGTCAGTGGGTTTTGGAAAGTACAATCTAGGTATGACTGGAGTTGTGCTGGGTTTATTAGTTTGAGGGTAAAAAAGAAGTTGACAAATGCAAGATCGTTTAGCTGTATCCTCTAGCATGTCTTGTGGTCCAGACAGAGCAACCCTTTCTGGAAGGTTCGTAGAGCCCTTTTTACTGTTCTGAGCTTATTGGGACTGAAATTAATTGACTGATCTGAGGAATACTCAAACTTGAATAAGTCTCAAAGTTTTTCTTCAAGGGTTTCCTGGGAATACAGTGCCTATCCTTTTGCCAGTAGGGATGAGCATGTTTGAGCTAAGAACTACTGAGCAAAATCCTATGTTTTATCTAAGGTTGACAGGGAGCTCTGAGTACCTAACTGATTTTGTGTGATCTTGAATTGCCACTCAGCTACTGTATGACCCATTTTCTTTATCTGCAAAATGGGGTCGAATTGCTTGAGTAGCATCCTGAGATCATCAGCTGAGAGACTTTATATAAGTGCAGCTCTTGTAGGCTCAGGCTGAGCGGTAACTGCTGAAAGCCCAAAGTAATAGCTGAGCTCTCAGAGCCTGGTGCCTGCAGGAATCACACTCTCTGCAAGGGAATTGTGTCAGTGTCTCCTCTGGAGGTAGCCTGCAGCCAGTGAGTGCTTCTTTTTCCATTAGCAAAGATGAAAGTAGAGTAAGCTTACACCTTGCAGGCACAACAGAGAAATGGCACTGCCTTCCCCATCATCCTTCCATTACAGGTCTTATTGCTATTCTCCTGCTTGCCTTATAAAAGGGTTGATGGTTGAGCGTTGGCACCATGACAACCTACTCTCCACTGCCTGCTCTTAGAGGAGATCAGTGTTGCTCTTTCTGCTTGAAGTTCTCAAGCTCCTTCTTCTTGTAGGAAAGTAGAGGTGGAAGTGCTTATCATGTAACATCTAGTCTCTCACCCTTCTCACATCACTGGCATTTTTGACAGGTGCTTGTCCAGTTTGTTCTAAAGAGTCTACAGTGGAAGGAGACTCTCCCATGTCTATAAGCAAACTGCTTCAATGCTCTAAGTTTTATTCTGATATAATTTATTGTCACTTTTTATAACTTAAACTCATCATTCCTAGTCTCACTTAAAACAGGGTGAGTGTGTTTATTTTCCCATGTTTAGCTTTAATTGAAGACTATTATTAAACCCTCATCAAAAACGAGGCCCTGGGTAACCTGGTCTAGTTGGGGGTGTCCCTGCTGACTGCGGGGCGGTCGGACTAGATGACCTTGAAGGTCCCTTCCGACCTCGATGATTCTATGATTCTATGAAATCTTCACTTTTCTTCTCCTCTCTTTGGAGAAGACTAGTGACTGTGTTGGTTGGTTGTTTTCTGAGACCTAATAACATAGCAGGAGCCCAGAAGTAGCTTTATGCCTTTTTACTATTTTCTCCTGCAAGAGAATTGTCCTGATCATTGCTCCAGGTTTGGCTCTGGGAATGGCTGGTACAGCAACACAGCCTGCACCACCTCCTGAAATATGCTGTTATTTTAGATTTTTAAGGCAAAAGTTATTGTCTGGAAATATTAAATCATATCACCAAGAATTACCTAACCCTTGAACCAGGTTTTTAACTGTGGTTCACTGAAGACATCAATCAATGATAGAAATAAGCATTTTTCCAGGAAGGCAAAAACTTCTTAATAGAAGACTAAGGCCAATAAAAAAAGATCTGTCTCTTAAATCATAGTCCACATTACAGAAAAGCCAAGAATTTATAACATTGCTGCATTACTGAAATTGCCTATTAGAGTCCTTGGAGAATTTCCCTTAAGATTTTTGAAACATTCAGACTGAGAAAGGAACAGGAAGAAAACTACTCTTGATTTTCGTTGTGTGTTATTTGATTTGAAAGCAAAGATAAAGCAGGGCAGTGAATTCAGCTGGAGGCATTATTTTTTGGAGGATGTATTTACGAAATATTCTGACACCAACAGTTAGAAAAAAAGTAAATTTTACTGTAAAAGTGTCAGCATTTTTGCAGATCTGAGGCTCTTCTTAATGTTGCTTTGCCTTAATTTAGCAAAGCTGACTCTAGCGTAGTGAAAAAGTTTATATGGAAACCAGGTGTCTCAAAATCCACTTCCTTCTCCTTGCCTCTTCTCTCCAAATTGTATTAGATATCAATCCCAAGCACAACTCTTTCAGTACCTGCCCATCTACAAACAATGCACTTGGGTTGCAAACAGATATGAAGAAAAAGAGTCATTACTTAGTGACCAAACTGCCATTCTGCTGTACGCTGAAAAAAACACCAGACTAAAAGCAGTGCTCTCTCTAGAAAGCTCCAAATGAGATGTCTGTCATTATAAGAGGAAAGGGATTGAGGTTTTCCCATTGAAATGGTATCTCTCTATTCATGAAATGAAAGATTGCCATCACTGTGTAGATGATGTACTACCCACAGAAATGGATTTTCTCTCTTTTACTTACTAAATACTCAGAAGTCCACAGAGAAAGGTGGTATGCTCACAATAATAAATTTTACAGCTCTTTTGCTCTGATTTTCTGTCTGGGAATTGTAAATCACTTTTAAAATAGAAGTTTATCACAGAAGAGAAGGCAGTTCCCATTGGTACCTCTCTGTGAGATGACAGATCATGAAATAGACTCATGGAACAAATTTGTGTCATCTGTCTAGAAAAGGCATTTTGTTGCACGGTATAAATTTCTACTGGAAAACCTGTAAGAAAGGCTAAAACCCTTTAATTCCTCAGTGAACTTCTTAAGCCTCCTCAAGAAAAAGCACTGGGCAGGCAGGAGAGAGGTGTGATTGTCATCCTCCATCATCTTACACTGCTTATGAAATAGCCCAAACTCTTTAAAAAGAACATATTGATCCACCAGTCTTCTTCATCTTTTTCCTGAGATGAAGTGCTGGTGGGTGCCACCATCTTCCTAAGCCCTGCTGGGAAGCAGAACCTGGCTCTTGCATGGCTTGTTCTTCAAGGGCTGCGAGACAGTCACCACAGCAGCATGCTCAGAGCACACCACCATCATTTTGTGTCTTTAAAACACAGTTTATAACCGCTTTTCCCCCCAAAGTGGCTTCTTTTCTTCCATGTATTGCCATGCAATGTATGTCTGGGAAGGGGGTGCCAGGGCTATTTCTCCAGGGGTCCCCTAAGACCCACATCCCCCACCTGCAGCTGAGTGCTCAGCCCAGTCCTGGGCCAAGTGTGCAAAACCCCTGTGTATTACAGTACCTGTGCTGTATGTCGCTAAGCCACTGATGTCCCCAGGCCCTTTGATACTATCTGTACAGGTAGGTATCTGCTACGAACACATCTCCATCTTCAGCATGTTGCTTATTTGCCCTGTCAACCTGATACATAAATCCACAGGTGAAAGGGAAAAAATATACATGATAAAAATTGGAATAAAGATTAATAATATGTCAAGGACATTGTGAAATCTTTAACGAGATGAATAAGTGTATTTTAAAATATTCTTCCTCAGATTTATATTGAATTATTAATTTGCTATTGAATTATGGATCTATTATTACTAGTACTTTCTGAAAAACATTCGGAACTTCTTCTTCATCAGCTAAGAACTGGAAATGTGTTTTCTTAGAAGCTTGTTCACATCACAGAGTCCAAAGTGCGAAAAATTGGAAAGAAACTGCTTTCATAAAAAAAAGAGTGGTCAAAAGAAGATAAATTCTCTATTCTAATCTGACCTGCTCAAAACCCGATAACAATACCTAAGGCCAAAGTTTCCGTAGATGGTTTTGTAAAGGTGGAAAACAAAAGTTATGTTTAGGTGCCTGAAATCAAGCAAAAAGTTCAAAAATTCCGGAAACAGAGAAAGAATTGAAGTCAGTATTTAGGTATCCAAGTCTGCAAATTTTGGGCTTTAACTATTGCATCTTCCAGTCAGAATAAAACCAATAATACCTCACTGAATTTCTATTCAGAATGACTGCAATATCTTCAATGACCAGAAGTTCTGAAATATTTGCCGATCTTCAGTATTTGGCAAATAATACCCAATACATAGTAAATAAGGATACTACTTGTATTTTGTTTTTTTTAAGTCATAAAGGCACCAAATATAATAGAGAAAAAGACTTATGGCAGGCATTATATGGATTCCTGCAACATATAATGTGCCTTCTTAAAAAGCTTGAGTGCTTCATTTACACAGTGAAGCATAATTTCTTCCTCCAACCCTG
>VXAK01008466.1:71492-104961 GCA_013399435.1 Arenaria interpres
TCCCCCCCACCCTCCCCCCCCCCCCCCGTCAAACCATTTTAACTCACATTCAACCATTTTAATTCACGTAAATGAAAACTTTACCAATGTAAGAACGAAGGTGTAAATAAACTCAAACTCAAATGCAGGCTGTATTTCCATAATATATACTAGTTTTGAAGGCTAACCCTGATATCACTATAGTAATTTCTGCCCAAGGATAAGCTTATGAAAACTTTTTCAAAGGAACACTTCTTTTCAAGCAACAATATTCCCTTTCTGTGTGGGAGATTCTATTTTCTGTGACCAACAAGTTAATTCAATTACAAAGACTCATTCAGCATTACTGGATATTACAACTCAGATTGCAGTATGAGCTGTTAAGAAACACTTCAACATGACAGCCAGAAGTTTTAAACCCATAGTCAAAGATTCAATTGCATAACGTAGGGGCAGGAGCTGGTTGCAGGTGTAACTCTCTCTCACTTGATGACTCATTTCATTGACTCATTTTAATTATTTTAATGACTCATTGTGATTATCCCAGCAACATAAATTCAGTTTGTTTTGTCAGCAATGTACAGATATCAGCTAAATGCTTCCGAGAGAATCATCAAAATAACATAAGCAACTAAAATTAAATAAAAAAGAAATTTTTTTTTTTTTCCAGAGTATTAGCATTGATGTCAAACACATAAAACCAGTTTTGTTTACAATACTCCTCATTTGCTGGTGGCATCCCGCCCAGAAGAAAGTGGCTGTTCACTTGCTGAACGGTGTTTCGCAGACCACGCTCTTGCATTTCTGTGGACCTTGATTGATGAAGACCAAGCTCTGAAAGGTCTAGACCACTGCTGTTTAGCTACTGTGGCTGTCAGCCTGTAACTTCAAAGTGTTTGTTACAGATGACACATTCATACTAGTGCACTTCTGCTCAACTGGGTGCGCTAATTGCCCTCCCTCTTCTGGGGCAAAGCAGAAGTACCCACTCATCTCTTCCCTTCTGCAGGCTCTCTGTGGAAGCTGCCAGACATACACCCATTTTTCTTGAACTACCCAAGCCTGCAGCACCCACTTTCACTAAGGGGTCTGCAAAACCCCAAACCAGTCTGTATCACCATTTCCTGCTGGAGATGAGAACTGCTAAGATGGGAAATGTTTCAGTCACGTACCAGTTTAATGAGTGGCTGGGCAGGAGGACACCAACTTCATTCCCTAGGTCACTGGTGCTCACAGAGGTCCCTGGTAATGGGAGTGCCAGAGGAGAGATGATTTCCATACCTAAGGCACAGAATTATTTATTAAATCACACGTGAGCTAGCGGGCAAATTGGGCAACACATACATTCAGCCATAACTACCAATAAGTTAAAAGCTTACAAACAAAATCATGAACGAAATTAAATCTGTGAATTGTCTAGCTCAGCAGCAAACCAGACCTGTGGGAAAAATGCCCTCAACTAACTCATAGATCAGTCCTCTTTTAAATTTTCAATACCCAAAGTCTCAATTACGCTCACATTTAAATTCACCTTATTTTTCATACATCAATTTAGTCAGTTCAGCCATTAATTTAAGTGTATAATTGCTTCAGTTAACAGTCAGAGAACTCAGAAGCTTATACCAACCAAGACTATGGAAGGAAATTACCCCGTTTACTATGATTTATAAGAGAGATAAAAGAATCAAAATACTGAAAGATTGCCCCAGAAAGGACGTCTTTTCAATCAAGAGCAAATACACAGAGCTCAGCTGGTATGACTCCTACTGAGCTTCCTTTAATCATTCACATTTTACTATTTTATTTTTTTTTTTGGTAAATCATAAGTTCCTGCTTGATTTTTTTTACTCCTACATAAAACCAGCCAATATTTCTGAAGAACCTCTCCCCCCAACACCCCAGTTTAATTGTAACAATTCGGGTTCATGTTGTCAATAAATATTTGGATTCTCCTAGAAGAGCAATTTAAGGTGGTTAGGAGGGATGTTTTCAACACCACCAAAAAAAATCTAGTGAAACAAGCAAAGTGATTTTTATTCAATTAAGAATACTTAGCTGCATTTTAACCTGATCTTTCTGCTACTATAACAGCTGAAAAACATTTCAATCAGAACAAACGTTTAATTCTAGCCTTTGTATAAATATAAAGTCTTAAATCGCTATTTAAAGGTGAGCAACAAACCCATAATCTTCTGAAACATCATCTGCAGTGCCCAAAGAGTAATAGTTAGAGGCTGTCTACTTGCTGTTTTGCCAATCCATTCGTAAATCATAAGGCTTAAGCACTGCATCTGCACTGCATTTATGGAAGAGCTTGATGAGTCCCACAGAAAATGCTATATCACAGCAAGTAAACTGGCAACCAGCTAAGGAAGGATTTCAAACACTTAATCAAACAGCAGTGTAGGCTGTATTTAAGCTCTCAAACAATTACACAGTTACTCTTTGGGATTTGTCTTGGTGTTTCTCTTCAAAAAGCTCTCCTGAATACACTTTGCTGTAAGGACTAAAGCTTCCCAATCCAGCTCAGTTACCATCGCCTGTAATTAAAGTTAATTCCAAAGTTACCCACTATTCCTCAGCCACAGCTCATTCCAAATTTGACTCTCACCCTCCTGACGGCCTGAGCTTTGAGTTCATGCTGGGCTGCTGCGTATGAGCCTTTGCCTGGCTCTGTTTTTTTGCAGTGCTCCTCTCCCCATCCCAGTGCTTCCAGCAAGTCCGGATTCACTGGGCAGCTGCCGACCCTCAGTAGAGCAAAACTAGCCAGTGCTAACTGCCTTGCATTTGACCCTTCTGCACTGGGAAGCTCTCCCTGGAGTAACAATCTGTAAATGCCCAAGGGCTGAAAATCTGCCCACATGTTCTAACATGCAGCAACAAACATTCACACACATCAGAATAAAAGTTATTTAAAAAAAAAAAAATCAGAACTGAAAAATAAAGGGCTTTGTTATGAGTTTTATGTGTAAACAATCCCAGCACTTCTGACTAGTGAGTTGGGATACCAGCATTTATCATCCAACAATTTTAACATCCTATTTATCATACCTCAGAAGTCATCTCTATGTGTTGAAGAATCAGTATGACTGAGATGAACGAGAAAGGTTGCAAAGATTTTCTGTAACTCAAAGTCCTACCTTAAGAAAAAACTCTGTTTAATATCATGGAATTGTCAGAGTTGGAAGGGACCTCTAGAGATCATCTGGTCCAACCCCCCTGCTAAAGCAGGAACGCCTAGAGCACATTACTCAGGACTGCATCCAGGCGGGTTCATTCTTATATGTTCATATATGTTCAATATATGTTCATTCTTTCAATATAACATTATTTTTCTCTAATATGAGCCCAAAAGCCTTTGGGCTTTTCTTAAAAAGATCTATTCTCTTTCTTTGAAGATTTTGGGAAAATGGTCATGTGCAATGGGAACTTCAAGGCTTTCTCAGCTGGTGATCTGAGAACTTTTGGCTTACACTGGTTTCACTAGATAGACATAAACTGAGCCCATCTCATTGCTGCCTGGAGCCTTACAGATTCAAATTTGCATTTGTCTGAAATGATACACCACTGAAGTGCCACTGCTGTAGCTACCCCGGGATTGACTCTGAAGTAAAAGCAAGACATTTGATGAGCATATGGCTGCAGTAATTTTCACACCGAGAGTCATCTAAAAAATGCCATAAAAGCAGTAGATCAGAGAAAAAAAAAACACCACCATGTTTTATTTTAATTTACTGTTTTAACAATTCCAATTTTTTTCTTCTTGTTTTTAAATATATTAAAGGGGAAAAAAAAATTTCCTCTTTAAAATGCTTGGTACTGAATTGTGTCCAGATAAAGTGTGGCATCTGACTGGGTAACTGAGAAAAATTACATACTTTTGGTGCCCAGTTTTCACCTCTATTATGCACAGATGCTTTCATGCTTTAAAAACACTGTTGGATCTGGTAGTGTCAGATGAGCAGATGCTTTTGTGCCCATAGTGTCACTGCAACAGAAGCCAGAAGATACTTAATGCACTGTTGCAAATGCAGGTTTGAAAGGTGGGTTTGGGGGGTAGTGGTTGGTTGGTTTCTTTTAACTTACTTTATGCAGGACCACAGGCACTTAGCTGGTGGAACACTTGAGAAAAATTGGGGTAATCAATAATAATTCTTGAACTGTTGTGTGCCAAATAATTAAACTCCTCCATGTGAACCATATGAACATAAAAAAACCCTCCACCTCCTCAAGCTAAGAAAGTGGGAATGGCCATATGGTTCAGACACAGGTCTTCATGTGCTCTGCCCCAACTAGTTCTCTTTGATGGCCAGCAATAAAAGTGAAGGGAAGGAATTCAAGCCTGAGCAGTATCTGTGCCCAGTTTCCAGCACCCCAAGGTTTAGAGAATTCCTGAGCCAGCAGTTACATTGGTACCTTCTTGTACAGACACATCTTACTGTAGTAAGCAACACAATTTTGTTATGTTTTGTGTAAAAAAAAACCCAAAACCTTTCTTTTGCTTTACACTTGCTGCCTGGGTTGCCCCACTTTTTCTGTCAAGAAACTCAGTGAGACAGGCTGCTCCCACCCACAGGGACATCACAGCCTCACACAACTGGGCACTAAGGAGTCACCCACCTCTCTGGTAACAACAGTTTACAAGTCAGTCAGCCTTGCAAAGCAATTACCCTCATTTGACAAGGCATGACTTAGTGTTTCAGACACAGCAAATCGATTGCTGAGAATAGCTTTATCCTACTGTGAAAGAGTAAAGAAATGATTCAAAACAACCTGACCTGTTCTAAAACTCAATTTCAGATATCTCAGGTACCCATGTGTGATCCCTTGAAAGAGGCAGAAACATTACCAAGCATATACCTGGCCCCTTAGCTGCAATTATACAAAAAAAAAAGCAATACAGGCTTATCTGTAGTTGGATACCACAGCCCTTGGTGGTGCAGGAGTTTCTGTGGTTCTACCTAAAGGGGCCTACAGGAGGGATGGGGAGCGACTCTTGATCAGGGAGTGGAGCAATGGGATGAGGGGTAATGGTTTTAAACTGAAAGAGGGGAGATTTAGATTAGATATCAGGAAGAAATTGTCTATTGTGAGGTGGTCAGGTACTGGCACAGGTTGTCCAGAGAAGCTGTGGATGCCCCATCCCTGGAGGTGTTCAAGGCCAGGCTGGATGGGGCTTTGAGCAATTTGGTCTAGTGGGAGGTGTCCCTGCCCATGGCAGGGACATTGGAACTCAATGCTCTTTAAGGTCCCTTCCAACTCTAACCATTCTATGATTCTATGACAGGGTGCTCTGCTCTGCTGGTACCTCACCCAATCTCTGCCTTGACATCATCAAGGGGAGCATCACGGCTTGCTGGATGTCATACCGGCTTCAGATGGCTCTTGCTGCTGGTGCACCTGACTCCTGTCTCTCACCCTGCAGCCTCCCCCTAGGAAATACAGACTCACCTACCTCTCAAATTTTTTTTCAGTTATCCATTTCTCAGGTCTGCTTTCCTCTTCTGTAATCCAAAGGGGTGCTTGGTACCATGAATTTTGCCCCTGAACGTCTCTCCTCTGGCCCTGGGATCTCTCTCAGACCTGGCCACCATGATGAGTGTCTGAACTTCAGTAAAAAAATTTCAGAGTTCACTCACTGAGGCAAAACAATAGAAAAATCATTAATTAATATGTATTTGCAGTGGGGTGATGGGTTAGACCAGGAATCTGTAATCAGTGTGGATTTTAACACTGCTCTAAAAAATACAGGTTTTGACACACTCAAATGCAACATTAATCTTTTAACAAACAAGCAGCGTGGCAAGCCTGTGGCTATGCAGTGACAGACAAATGGAGCTGGCTGCATTGGTGGGAAGCTTTAAGCACTGACCAGTAACTTGTCAGCCACCAGGTAGCTCATGGTTCATCAATAATCAGTGGCAGGTGAGGAAGGAGGGAGGAACTGCAGGAATTGCCAACTGGCACAAGAGACCTCTCAAATCCCAAACTCCAGGATACATTAAATTGCATCCTTACATAAAAACAGTCAGGGTAGGCACAACTGAAATGGACTCCTGCCTGCTTATGCCTCGGTCTTACATGGATATTCAGGCTACCACGGTTTCAAAACAAAGAAGTCTTGATGTACCTATGGCCTCCCTCAGCTGAAATGACAGTAAAAGCATAGCCAAATTGACAGTGCAGATACACTGTAGGATATCCAGAACCAGGATATTACTCTGTACTTACAGGTTGTGTATCTCTAGCCAGCAATTCATAATCCTGCAGCAGCTGCAGCAGTCCAAGACCTTTACAGCTTACGAGGCCCAGTAAGACAAGATTGTCCAATTAGTCCAGTCATGATCCCTTCATGGCTTTTGTTAACTGCCGTTTGCATTTTCAAGCAGATAATAAAAACTCTTTTATACAGCCTAGTCAACATACATAAACTTGATACAGACCAATGTGCAAGCGCCCCCCAAAACACCCCTGTTTCTCATAACAAGGATGCCATTTACCATTTCCTAATGTAATGCCTCCAAATCAATGGAAGATGATTGTGTCCTCTCAATACCATACTTAAAAACTATGGCATTACTGCCATAGTTCATGCAGTAGTTTTATAAAAGTTTTTTCTGTAACTGGTGATCTGTAGTCATCTAACACTATGTTTAGAGTGTAAACCATTACACTACTTATAGTGTTTATCAGTTCTTGGAAAACTAGGGGGTAAATTTTTTTATTACAAAAATTGGAAACAGTTACAGGAGGGGAAAGTAAAGTATATGAAAATTTATTTCAGCATCACACTTTAACAGTTTCTTCTCAGACATTTCAGTATTTCATCCCAGATGAGGGGCCTGCAAACTTTCCTTCTTGCTCTCCCTTCCAGCACTTGAGGCGTTCTCTGAGCTTTCTCTCTGCTTTTGTTAATGATGAGAATGCCTCACTCTCTCCCACACTCTTTCTTTGCTGCTCTTAATCTCAATTAACAAAAAAATCCATTACTCTGCCTTTAAAGTTTCTCTGAATTTACTATTTATCTGCAGCCTTTCCCACTTCACACATTCCTCCCGCCATGGGCAGTTCTGAGTATCAGGGCCAGAGACATGGCCAAACATAGGAAGTCTAAGAGATACACTGAGAATAATCAAACATGAAAATAAACTTCAATCACATGACGTGAGGTTGAAAAAAGTAGCCTGAAAATGAGCTGAAAACTTGGCGCTGTGATAAGACCATACAAAATAACTATCATGGAAATGACCAGTGCTCCAGAAGATGTAGACAAGATATTTCGTTGCTCCTTCCCTGTTAATATGGGAACAAAGAAAACTTCCAAAGCTGTTTTCACCCGAAGTGCAATTAAAGTGTGGATAACATACTGCCATAAAAAGATGTGAAGGTCAAGAAATCTGCAAAGTTTGAGGAGCGAGTGGCCACTTCTGTGGATGACAGGAACATCCACAGTACAATAATTCATGACAGCTGATTCAGTGCAAGAGACGTTAAACCACAGCCTTCAGGATTTAAGCCAATTTCAAATGATTACAACTCAGAATAAGCCTCCAAATGTCTGTGGATGAGCAAAGGCTATGTAATCCCATTTTCGTCTGAAGTATATGACACTAATCATTGCTGGAGACATGGTATGGGATTAGGTGGGTTTTGGACCTAATCCAGGATAGTATTTCCTATATGCCTGCTCAGTTCTACTTTTAGCTTCTCTGCTAACCTCCTTCAAGGTGCCCAGAAGCAAAACAACTGTTGCCTGCATTTGTCTTAGCTTGCAGCCTTGAGACTAAAATGCTCTCAAAGACACCCAGAGACAAAGTGCCTCAGTAAATGAACCCTTCTCCCTAAGGAAGAAACACTATCAAAATATCTCCCAATTTCCATAATTTTGAACACTGCAAAAGAAGGAGCAAACTTTGAGGGAAAACACAGAACCAAGCAAAACTTTTTAGAAGTTCAAATCTTTTGTCTGAACTATACTTTTCTCTTTAAATCATTGTTTCTCCACTCTGCTTTTTTCATGCTGGACTTGCATAGAAAGGACAAAGATTTCTTACCACCTTTCGCAGAGACAAGAAGGTTGTTTTTAAATACACCAGGATTTGAGAAACCTGGGTAGATCCAGCACTGACCGTTCCAAGCATTCCACTACTACAGGTCAGATCTCAAAACATTGTTTCATAGGCTTAAAAACATAAGAATATTTTAAAAAATAATTAACTTTCAATCTATTTGTCTTTGAAATTAGAACATTTATTCAAGCTATTTTTCCAAGTTTATTTATACACATAAAGCACTAAATTCCATAGTTCAAGGCTTAAAAAAAAAAAAAATCACGAGATTACAAGGGCTGGGAGTTCTCAGTTCTAATGCCACTACAAAACAGCCAGCATGCCAGCACTTTTTTCTTTTTTCCTTTGCTCTGATCAAGCTGTGAAAAAAATGAAAAAACAGGGCAAAGTCCTGATATCAAATAAAAAACTCCTACTTGATCTCCTGGAGCCAGACTTTCATCTCATGAATTGTTATAACACGGCCAAGAATTATACCCAGTTATTGTTCAACTAATCCAACATCCCCTTGATAGCAAACCCATGAGATTCAGTGTAAATCAGCGTCCAGAACTATGAAAGGGTTCCTGGGAAACTCCGAAGTCATCAACTCTGTTATAAAGATGGAATGTGTTTAAAGAAAACAAAAGCATAAGCAAGTCCTCACAATATTGCACTTCTCTTCCTGGAGCTTTTCTTTATCATTCCAAATTAAACAGTTCACATAATATCTTTTTGCTTCTTTTGCATGCCCTGTTTGCAAGCACATATTGCATCTCTCTTCTCCTCAAATTTCCTTGCTGTCTCTGGAGCTGCTGAAGATTCATCTTCACCTTTTTGATATACCCTGACTGCTAGTATACTTCACACATCTGTTTTTTCCAGAGTAACAGATGTTGTTGCTCAGTGAAGACAACAGTCTGTATGTTTAGGCTGGGAAGTGCAGAAAAAGCATTCAGAGCTAGTTTCTGCTTTTTCTCAGTAGATGCTTCAACAATATAGATTCTGTAAATAAAGTGTATTTCCAGTGCATGTGCCCAAGGTTTACAAAGCAGGCCAAACTACGATGGATTTACATCATTCTGGCTGCTCAGGAGTACAAAAGGCAGCATCTTTCTCATGAATAAAAAGGCTTTTAGGCTTTAGAATAAAAAGGAGCTAAAGCCCTTTTTAAGTCTTTAGCCCTTAAGTCGTCGTTAGTTTTATGTAATTAAATCCACTACAATTCTATTTTGAACAAGATATTGAACAATGCATACTAATTATACTAATTCTTTTGTCTTCTGGTTTTGGACCCTGTTGCTCACTAACATAGTACAGCATTTAGCAACAAAATATCTCTGACATGAAACAGAGAAAACAGATTTCAACTGACATCTAGCAACCCAACCAGAAGACCTCATCATTATCATTCTGCTCATGATTGTTATTTCCCTCCATGACTGTTAAAGTTATTTTCATGTATTAAAAGTGTTTCCTTTCCTGAGATTTTAATACCATTTTAACTTAATCCACCTCTTTAATGAAACCAATGGTTTGTCCTATATGTGATTGCAGTATAGCTTGAAAGTTACTTGGCTCTGTAGAAGAGTTCATAAATTCTGCTAAGTGATATGACCATGCCAGAAGCTGCTACAGGCATTGCTACTCAGTCAGTAAGCCAGAGGTTTGTGAGGGCCAGTAGTTTTCCTCCCACATTTAAAAACAGGTATCAGATAAATAACTTGTCTGAGGAAGCAAATGCATCTCTAATCCCATGAGAATCCACTAACTTCTCTATTACTGATGGCTGACATATTTTGAATCAAGAGGATTATAGACTTATTTTTTTTGTAGTTCCTTCAGTTTTAACTGTGAAAAGTATCGCTGCTGTATAACCATATGATGCTTAGGGACATGGTTTAGTGGTGCCAGCGTTAGGCTGATGGTTGGACTCGATGATCTTATAGGTCCCTTCCAACCTAGATGATCCTATGTATAAAACATATAGATCCTCAAATTCATAAGATTATAGAAGTGCTGGTTGGAAGCCACCTCTGGAGGCCATCCACAAATCACATGCTCCACGATGTTTTCAGGAACAGGGGCAAGGAAGCTTAAAGATCCCCTCTTCCTCCGTTTACCTTTCCCATCCACCTTCCATAGTCTCTCAACCATTACTCTCAATGACGGCCCTTCCTCTTCTTCCCAAACCATGACAGTTTTGGTTTCCATGTGAAGACTGGGCAGGAGGAAGAAGTGTTGAGTACATCAGCCTTCTCTGTATCATCCGTCCCTCAATTTTCTCCCACCATTCACCCAAAACTCACATTTTCTCTGACTCTCTCTTTGAGCAAACTTGTAAAATGCTTCTTTTATGCCTCTTACTCCTCTTAGCTCCAGCTGGGCTTTGGCCTTCCCAATGTTGTGTTTACATGTCCAAGCCATGGTTTTAAACTACACCTCTGCGGCCTGTCATCTTTTCCCCTTATTTATGTACTCCCCTTTGCATTTTAGTTCATCAAAAAACTCCTTGCTTAGCCACGTAAGACTTTTGCCAGAATTATCTGTCTTCCTGTAAAATTGAATGGATTTACTCCTGAGCCTTCAGGGCATTTTCTTCAAAAATAAACTGCTTTCCTGGGAACCATGACAGTTTCTGAGTAGATTTTTGCGTGGCCATCTCCTAAACAAGCTAAAGTTTGCTCTCTTATAAGGAGTATTAGAAGGACAGACAGATTGCTCCTGCCTTAGTGGTATCTTTCCATAACATTAAATATCCTGAGTTCCATGTTGACAGAGAAGTTCCTAACATATCATTCCACTCACTGCTTCGTGGGTGAATCTTCCCTTTAATATATCTTCTTCCTACAACAAACATCCCATTATTTCTCACTTCCTTCTTGTTTCCTCCCCGAAAAAACTGGAGCCTTTTTTTCTTCCTGTAGCCTTAACTATTTGCACAATATTATGCGGAACTGCCCTCAAATTCTGCAGAAAAATAGTATAAACTGCTCTTAATGTGAGTATTCCCTCACTGGTGCTTTATATAACAGTTATTGAGGGCAAAATACTGATAAATTTATTTCTTGGAGAGATGCAGTATTTCTTATAGCGACAACCAGCTTCCATTTCCTGATATTCCGTAGTGTAAGATGCAGGGAATCCTGGACAAATAGTCACATTTGACAAATAAGCACATGACTGGGCGTCAGGAGCGTGACTGCCCATACAACAACGTGCTGCACAGCACATACATTCCTGGTACCAGGGATTCACTCTGCAACGCAGCGCAGGGTCTGCCCTCCACAGGTACCCTAAGCACAGAGCGTCGGGAAGGCACGGAGCCCAGAGACTCCTCGCTTTCCCCAGTTTGCTTTCAGGCCCTGAAAGACATCGCTCACTATCCCACTCCAGATATGTCCTGGCTGCTTCTTTGGACCACACTGCACGTTAAACAGAAGATTTTATTACATGGTCTACAGACACAGGCCAGCTGTCTCTTAAGTAGATACATTAAAATAATATAAACAGTAGAAATGTAGTAAAATGCTCTTTAAGACTTCCTTAGAAGTAAATGTCTGTGATCGCATAACTAAATTATCGCATTTTCTTAGAACTTTGCTGTTTGCCATTAGAACTTGCATGCACTTGGGAAAAACTAAGTGTCTGCCTGTTTGTTTTTGTTCAACAGCTATAATATGAACTTCCTGAATTTCTGTACTCCTTCTGTGGAAAAGGTGTCACAGGACTCAACTGAAAATAAAAATATTTCTAGATGGTTGTGAATTTTTTCCCTTTATAGAAACTTGCTATTTTCTATTTATCACATTTTGAAGGCTGCAAGCCTTTTCCCGTAGTACATTTTGGAAAATATTTCCCCCACCTGTGACATCTCTAACTCATTCTGCTAAGTATCCGCTTCTAAGAATATTGTCCCAACTTCAGCCTTACTGTTCTTCTTCATTTACTATTTAGGGCTACTTTCTCCTATGTGTTAGTTTTTGCAGATCTGCTGCAGCACTGCTTTTTTATTACCCGTATTTGGGTAATATTCCTTCCAATTTCATTTGCTTATACCTCCCAGCTTCAAGAAAAAGGGACAAAAAAGGCTGAGAAAGGTTCACAAGAATAACTGAAATGAAGCACAGATTTCATTGTGGCAGAAGGTAGGGTAGCTCCAAATACTTGATATTGCTATTTCAAATCAGCTCAGTGCATAAACGGTTTACCCAAGACCTCAAAGTCAGATTGTATTTAACTAATTAATATTCACTTATCCATACTACTGTTAGTCTAGGAGAGAGCTGTTTTTAAGCTATTAAATAAAGCAAATAATTTAAACGACATAGCCATATTCAAAATGCATATATGTTGCACCTACGTGTTACTTATAATCTGTAGTTTAATCTATTACACTTATGAACAAACTTAAATGTTAGACAGTGAATGCATATAAATCCATGATGCCACCCTCTGAAAATACACTTTTACTCTTGCAGCAATGGAAAAACTGTGCCTTGCACCTGAAAATAACAACAAAACAGGAACACAATACTGCCCTCCACCTACAAACTCCCGTTGCTCCCAGCAGAGCCCGGACGTGCACTGTTACAGCACAGACCTCTAATATAACAAAATGCTATATTAGTCAAAAATTTTTATAAATATGGGTCACGTCTGCGTTATGATGCACTTCACAGCTGTGATGCACTTGTCTCTAATGCAGTAAAAGCATCAAAGCTGAAAGTTTCTTGCAGACAGTTTACATTTTATGATGACATTCCCTTGAATCTTAAATGTAACAGCCTTTCTTGTTTGTGGGCTTAGAGGTCTCCTCCGGGAATGGAAACATTAGCTACTGATGAAAATATTCATGAACTCTTTGTCATGCTGTTTTTATGGAAGGAAATTCCATCTATATCATGATCATGAACTGACAAATAAACTAATCTTTGCTCTTATGTATTAGTCATACTTTCCCGTATGCTCTTTGTAGAGCAAGTGGCACATGCGTATTTAATTTAATTCTGTATAAATATTCAACAGGGCCTTTATCATATCACCTTGATAGCTCATTTGGGCTAATAGCATTTAGCCTTAGAGCCAGAAAAACAATGAATTTTTCACACTTAATACAACAGCAAGTGACGTTTATCAGCACTCACCCTTGCTGATTTAAGAATAACTAATCCTAAATCTGCACGTCTTATTAAGGAACTGGCCAATGACAACTAGGATCTCCACTTTATTGTTCATTTTCAGTTACAGCATTCAGCAAGTTAGCTGATGATTTTACTCATCATTGTGAGCAAGCGTTATCCAAAGAACTTTTCGAGTGATTATCCACTTGAACTCTCCAGTTGGCGTGTCTGTTGGTTTTCTGCACATTGTTAAATGGTTGATAGTGAAGAGTATAGAGTATGGACACATCCTGTGTGTTATGATGATTATTACTTAATACTCGAACAGCTTTGTGACACGGGACAAATAGAACAAAGCCTCTCCAGCACACATGCTTATTGCCTTCAGAACAGTGCCTGCAGCTTTCTGAAGGGGTTTCATGGTTCCAGCTCACCAGAGACCTCTGAGAAATTTTGGTGTCTTTTTCTGCCTTTTATATGTTGCAGAGAGAACTTCGAAAGTTCCTCTTCATCAACAGGACACATTTGTGCATCACTATTATCATTACAGTTGCCATTAAATGTGCACAGCAAGCGCCTTCACTGCATGTGGCTGCAGAGTTTTGCTAGGAAGTGATGGGGGGTAAAGCTTCCCACCTAGTCTGCCTCTTCTTTAGAGGACATGCCAGGATGTGCCATCCAGTGCTCTGCCCCCTCAAAATACAATAGCTAACAAGGATGGGAAGGGAAAGAGTCACGACCATGCAGCTGCACTAATTGCATGTTGGATGGGGCACAGAGAAGCAGCTTTGACATCTCTGGCTCTACTCCTGCTTACTATTGCCAATATTACGTCATTCCACTAGGACAGCCAGACCACTTTTCAAACTGCCATTGAACTGGAGGATAACTGAGTTCATCTTTCCCACCTGTACTATTTATATGCAAGATTTTCAGGAAAAAAATATATTGCGCACTATTTCTGACCGAAACATATGCTTGCAAGGCAGCCTACGATCACATACAGCTTAGAAACACAGTGGGACGTAGGAAGGAAAAAATTCTTACGTAAGCTCCAGCATCACTGAACACTGTAAGACCAATGGAATTTTCCCTACAAGCCAATGATAGGGAGTTCAGAGGTATCAAAACTGAGTTCAGCCAACTGAAGTATGCGGCTGGGCAGCCGATTTCCATGATTACCCATTCTGCTCCCTGATGCCTTTCTTACGTGGGAAGATGCTCTAGCTGCTTAACTTTGTCTCACTGGAATGTGTTTTGCAAATGTTTTAATAAGTTATGACCCTACTTGTCTATGTAATGCGGTTCCTCAAATACTTCAGCTGTGCTCCCCTCCTCTCAGCTGTTTAAGCTGCAAATTCCATAACGCCTGGGATGTTTAGGAAAAAGGGAAGTTTATACCTCGCTAAATAGGGTTGTTGCTACCCCTGTGACAAATTCTCTGGCTGGATTAATATCTGTGAGGCTTTTTTTTTTTTTTTTTTTTTTAAAACATGTTTATCATCTTTCATGACTGCGGAGAACCCTTCAGAGTGTGCTGGATGTTTTCCACCTCCCACAGCGTGAGTGTTGTGGGAGATGTAACCTGCTTGCAGGTCTCTCCACATCTGGCAGCTGCAGCAGCTGAAGAGATGCTCACAGAGGAAGAGGTCAGTAGCTGCCACTTAAACACTCGTTCCCAACATTGGCATGGTGTCCTGCTTATGCACAAATCCTGAGGTATGGGAATCCTTACTGTTCATCAGCTATCAAGGGGCTTCTGCCTCAAAGAGCAGCCACCAGAGGGACATTATTTGTGTTTGAATAACCCTTGATATTACCATACCATCTAAATGTTTAGGTAATCATTTTATTTAACAAATTCAGATCAGAGAAAGATTGAAAGGCTTCAAATCAAGTTGAAGAAAAAAAAACCCAACAAACCCAAAATATCACGCCCGTCACGCTTCAAGAAGGCCAGCCTGAAGAAACTACAATTTTGAATGAATACAATGAGTAAAATACAATTTTGATTGAGTACAGAAAGAGGAAATCATAATCAGTTTGTGGTTTACTGAGCCAACAGCAACAAACATCTTTGAAAATGTTTTAAAATAATTATGCTGAAAGTATAAGTTAGGCAGTGACACTTACCATTAACTGTTACAGCCTTGATTGCTTTGATTGCTCTTGCGTTTGCCCCCTTGCTAAGGCCTTGAGAGGCTGCATGAACTGCTTTTTATATGATTTCAAACATTAGATTGTTCTCTCTTCCAAGCAACCCAGAGCCGCATTCTCCAAAAACCAGCCTGACCATTGGTCTCTGCAGCTTTCATACAGTAGCAGTCAGTCTACCCAACTAGTGGAGATACACTCATCACAGCTTCACTGCAAAGGAGACACGCCTGTGGGACATGGAAGCACGAGATTTGTCAGTAGAACACTGGTCCTGTTGTCATGGGCCCATTGAGCTATAAATAGCTCACCCTTGTGTTCCCAGTGCAGATCCACCTAAGTCACTTCAATCTTAGAAGCCTGACCCACCAGCTCATTGTTTCAATATTCTTCAGTGGCCCGACTCTAGGGAATGTGAGCATCTATGTAACTTACTTTTACAACCAGGTTTTCTACCCCACAGCAATATCTTGCCATAATTCAGCAGCCCAGATGGGTTTACCTCTGTGCTGGCAGTTGGTCTGCTTCTATTGCTGTAGCCACCCCTACAGAGCGTTTGCCACCATCTGTGAGTCAGTATAGAGACAGAGTACTGGCCATTTTTCTCATTCAGCAGCATCTAAGGCCAGCTGTTTGGCTTCCACTTATGCAAACTGACTCGATTCACCTTGTCCTTTGACAGTTTCTGCGACTTGTTGTGTAGGACTCCACACAGCAGCCTTCCACTTCTGACATTTTCCCACAATATGACAGGATCCACCTGTAAACAGAGCATATTGTTTTTCATCTTCTGCTAATTTGTTATACAGAGTGGTCTCTTCAGCATGAGTCATCTCCTCTGGTGGCACTCTGAAGTTTCAGCCCTCTGGCCAGTCCGTGATCACTTCTAGAATCCCTGGCTGGTCAGGGTTTCCCTCTTGAGCCTGTTGCTTTATCAGTGTGACCCACTTCTTCCATGTAGCATCAGCGGCATGATGTGGAGAGAGGAACCTCAGTGTGAACATCCAGCCAAACACAGGCAATTCAGGTGCCAAAATGAGCTACACTTCAGTACTAACTATTTCTGAAGTGACCCGAATTCCTTCATGTGCTCCTAATATTTATTTTTCAGTTGGAGTGTAATGGGCTTCAGACCCTCTACATTTCCAGCTCCAAAACCCCAGAGGTTGACTTCAAGTCTTTCCAGGCACTTTCTGCTAGAGGCTCCAGGTGAGGCTGTTATCCCTGGCTGAAATCTAAAGCACTTCTTTCACATCTTGTCCTGTTTGGACTGGTCCAAGTACTACTGCATGAACTCTCTCCTGTTTAACTTGTTCAAAGGCTTGCTGCTGCTTAGGGCACCATTCAAAGTCATTCTTCTTCTGGGTCACTCGATAGAGATGGTTTATGGTCAAACTATAACCTGGAATATACATTCTCCAAAAACCCATGACACCTAAGAAAGCCTGTGGTTCTTTTTTGTTAGTTGGTGGAGATGTGCACCAATACACGCAACAGACACAGAAACTGGTCCACATGCTCCCTCCTGAGAGATGTGAAGTCTTTGCCCTTGGAGGTTATCTGCTGAGAGGAGCCAGTCTGGTTGGTAGATTTTTGTGAAGGTACCTTAGACCCAACCTTCTGCCATGGTGCAGGAAAAAAGAAACAAACCCCAAACTCTTAGACTTCTAGAGATCAATCTATGTAGTCAGTCAAAAAGAAGAATAAGATGCAAGTATCTTCAGGAGGGGAAGATGCTTTCCTGCTTCCCATAGCCCAGCAGACAGAGGGTCACTCAAGCATTTTTGCATGTAACGTACCCCCGCCCCAGGCCCTGCCAAATGTACCCCAGGCCAGAGACCAGCAAAACGAGAACACAACCTGGAAACTGAGCCACATGCATTAGATTTAGCAGTCAGGCCCATTTTTTTGTTCTTATTTTTAGAAATTTAGATTAAGCACTGTAACAGACAGCTAGGAACTAGAGGGAATCTTGACACTAAGACCTACTGTCACCATGGAAGACAGGCTTGTGTTAAGTTATGTTTATTGAGGCTGGTTGTGTTCACTTTGTTCAATTCAGTCCCAATGGAGAAAAACATAATGGCATACAGCATGCCAAACAAGTGACCTAATCAGCTGACTCAAATACTATAAAATTACAAAAAAACCCAACCAAAAACCAACAAAACCAAAAACAACAACAACAAAAAAAAACACCCCAGAAAACCCAACCAAACCAAAGCCACAAAAAACCAAAACAAACCATATGAAAACACTTAATGGAACAGCAGCAAGAGAAGTCATCCCCAGCTCTTCTGGCAGACAGAACTGCTCATGCTGGCTGAATATGCAGTTATTCTAAAGCCTTTCCTCAGCACTGCAGAAATAGATCAGTCTAAACAAAAACTATTTATTTATTTTTTAATATGAGGACCTCTATTGAATTATTTAAAAGGAATTCCTACTTACCCATATTTGACACACTTTCTCACTATGAAAATTACTCTAAGAACATAATTTCTAGCTACAGTTGACAGCTCAATCAATGTTTTTATTTGTTAAGGCACTTCATCTAATTAGTTGTAGTGGAAGACCACTCCAAACGGCCAGCTCCCAAAGTAGTTACTTAGATGTTTAAGCTCATTATAATGAATGTACATTTGCTTAGTCTCACAGCACAACATCAAGAGATTTATGACTATTTTTATTTTCCCAGGATAAATTAGCATCAATTTTTTTTTATTTCTGGCCCCTCCTCCCTTTTCAATACCTGTACTTTCCTCAAGTATCAGAAGCATAGAATCATTTTTAAGGACGCATTTGGCATAAACCTATGAAAAAGCATTTTAAGTGAGATTAGATATTTTTTAATTGTTGAAAAAACAAACATTACATTAGGTAAAAGATATTGAGAGCTTTAGATTACACATGATTAAAAAATACCTTTAAATAGAATATATAACTTTAATAAAATCCCAGATGGTAGCCTTTCTTATGAACTGTATTTTTATTTTGGCATATATATTTCTTTGTAGATGGTTGTTGGTTTGTTTTATTATTTTAAAGATGTTGGTAAAAGGCTCCAACAACATTTTTCTGACCAAGCTGGCCACTACATGATCCTGCAAAATCTCCCATGGTGTGTTTAATATCTAGGACTGCTTGAATTCTTGCAGAACACTCCATATCTGTTAATAGACTACCTTGTCCATGGCATCGCAGATGTTAGGGGAGTCAAAGGTTCATCTCAGCAAGACACTAATTGAAACCATTCCTATTAAAGATAAAGCTTCTCATGAATAATGAAAAAAAATCAAAGGCAATTTCATCAGTTGTCTTTTGGTTCATATTTCCTGCTCCAGAAGACTTTTCCTAATTTGGAAAAAAAAATAATATTGCAAAGCAACAGCAGGTTTTTTATTAGTTTCATAACTTTGTGGGAATTTCCCACTGTTGTGACTCTGACATTCAGGAATTCAAAGTACCAAAAAAAATATCTGTTTTCCTCATGGATACCCATCTAGTTGCCACTGCTTTCTCCAGCACAAAAATCTCTACCCCTTTATCCTGCCCATCAAGAAACTTAGTTGTGTAAAGTTACAAATTCCTACCACAGGCCTAAAGAAAAGAGATCTTTGATGGCTTTGGGCACACATCTTACAAACAGTGAGGATTATGGGAACCTTTTTCCCATGCTAGAAAACCAGAAATACTGGGAAAACCAGGATCCATTGGAGTATTTGGTGAAGCACATGGGAACCTTTGGAAAATATCCATAACCTTCAGCACAAAGAAAAAGCACCTATGCAGCTACAGCCGTGTAGGTGGCTGATGTTACTGGCACGTAATCCTTTCACCAGTGTGGAAACATGCATCAACAGGCTCTGCTCTGCAGATGTCGCTGGCCCCCTCGACCCTTTGGGGTTGCAGCCACTGCTGGTCTCACTCTTCTCAGCAGCCTGCACCCAGTGACCTTCCCCCAGTCATCCTTTTGGCTGTGGCAAAGTAAATCAGAATTTCCTTCCCCCTTCCAAGTCGACAGCTGTTTCTGTTACAAAAATATCTAATCTATGAGCTTTCAGGATTATTCTAGAATCTGCACCACATTGCTCATTTCCACCTCAACCCTGGATAACGTCATTTCCCCTCTGATATTTCCTACAAGTGCTGAAGCTTTTTCAAGCAGCTAATACCACAGATAATCAATTTTCACTTCTACCCTGAAGACAAATTTTTTCTTGACTCTTTATAGTTTTAATATATTCCTGAAATGGAAGCAACCATTTCCTCCTTAAAATTGCCATCAAAGAGGCACTCCAAGTCTGAAGTCTTCAGTTCAGAAGTGAACTATCGGCAGATGAGCGTTAGCCGCCCAGCACCCCACTTCTCCCTTCCTCCTCTTCTTTCACAGTTCAGGACTGTAGCAAATGATGCAACCTCCTCAAGGAAAATATTCTCTGACATTCTCCTACAGTATCAAGTAATGGAGATGAGAAATCAGGAGACAAGGAAAAGAGAAAGGGCTAAACATGTCATATACACAGCGGAAAACATCGCACGTGGGAAAATAGGAACAAGATGCAGAGCAGCTGCAGGTTTTAAGCCTTAGTCTACGCGAAACATGGACCTGGAGAAGCATTCAACTAAGATCCCTATTTCCATCTACAAAACATTATACAGATGAATGACTGGACTTATGAGTACCTGCTGTTACTAAGAATAAATAGAACTACAGGACAGTGAAATAGTTACTTATCCTTAAGAAAGTATCCTCTAGCCCAATAGCCATTGAGTTACTTTATCCATTAACTGTAGTTCTCTCGTCATGATTTGTTCTAAAGCTCCAATTTCTCTAAAATTTGGAGGTTTCACTTCTTTGAAAGCGTAGGTGTAGTCTGTATGTTCAGTCCCATGCTTCCCTTAAAATTTTTCTTTCCTTTTTTTTTAATTTTCTTTTATTCAAACAGGAGATACATTCACTCACAAATCAAAATTAGAACTTAGTGGAAAGAGAGGAGAAATGGGCTACTTAAACTAATGCCTTGCAGGAAATTACTCCTTTTTGATGTCTGTTTTCAACACATGCAACTTTTAAAAGCAGGCCTAGAGGAAGTTGGTTTAATGAAAAGACCAAAAAAGATTGCTGTTTTCATGCTACATAAACTTTATAGAAACATATGTTAAAAGCAGGGCACCAACAGCTCAGCTGTACTGCCTTGGTCTCAGTCCTTTTCTAAAGGGTGAAACACAGAAAGAAGAAAGCAAGTAATTCCATTATAGCTGTTACCATATTTATTGTCTATTTTTAGTGTTCATCAAATAAACACACATGAAAAGTCTCTTTAAATCACAAAATAACTGTTTAACTATCCTGCATACATAATTAGATATAGTTCAATAAAAAAGAACCTCAATTTTTTAGCTGTGGTTTTAAAATAAGAAAGCATCTAATTCTATATCTTTAAAAATAGATTTAAAGATTACCTATGTCAAAAAAAAATGTGTGAGAATAATAAGTTTGCTTTTTTCCTGTTCATTGAAATAACCCACAGATTTTATGTTATAAAAAGACTCCTGGATTCCTGGGACACACTGGAAATAGTAACTTATCAAGACCTGTTTTATGCCTTCAAAAATTTAATAACAGTCCTCCTCTGCATTGGAATTTAATTTTTCACATCTAGAATGGATTCAAAGTGAAAATATCTACTATTACAAATACTTCAACTTCCATGTTATAATGATATGCTTGTTTAAAAAGGAATAGCTAAGCCTGCAGAAATGGAAGTGTTAATATTGCTCTGTCATTTATCTAATAACTGTGCTCATAGACTTAACAAAAATGTTCCCTCAGAAAGAACCCAAAGAAGGTTATGCAACAGTGGCAGACATCATCCTGTGGAAACTATTCATCCATTGTAAGAAGCTAAAAATGTGGAGATTGTACTTTCTGGAGGTGTATTGAATATATATAAATATCACAACCGCGGGGGGTTTGTATATTTGTGATTGAGAAGAGTTAAAGCTGGCAGGGTAATGGACTGAATTTGGGGGTGTGGGTTTGCAAATGACTGTCTCTTGCACCATCATACTTTGTAGAAAAGGGGGTAAGCTTCAAACAGTGTTGTGGGTTTAGTTTCTTTGGGAACAACATGTGCAGAACTGCTTCACCACTGATCCTGCAGAGACACCCTTAGTGCTCAGCTGAAACATTAAACTTGAAGAACAGTTTCAGAAATGAGTTTCTGTTCTGCTGGCCAAGCAGCTAAAACCTGTGTTAAGATGGTCTGGACCATCTGGGTACCAATACCTGGAATTTACGTCAAGAGGAATCACAAGAAGCTTCTGGCAGAGCTCCTTCAATTGCTCACTGTCCTCCTCTTCCTCACACCAACATCCAGGGCTCAATGCAGCTGCAGCAGCCTGACTGGATGCAAGAAAAGTCACAAGGCAAAACAACATCCTGAAGAACCTGCCCCTGTCGATCCCGCATCACGAGGATGGTCACAGGCCAATGGTAGACTCAGAGCTCTGATCTCAGCATGGTCCACTGCTCCTCACCACATATTCATGCATCCGCTCCCTTCTTCCCTCCTATAAACTGCCTCCAGCACTTTCACCAAGAGCTTACAGCAACAGGGACAGGGCTTGTAATTCGGAAACAAACTAACTCCAGAACCCACAAAGCAGGATTTTGCAAGCAGGTCGGAGTGTTAAACCATCATATGGGAAAGAGCATTTTGTTGGAAACAAATATTTAATTCACCAGAAGGCTAACGCAAACGATGGGGTAATAATTACAGTATGAAGCAGGCAACCTCAACATCTGACTAATAACCTGCTGTGAAAACATATCAAACAAGTCACCCGGGCAGCAGAACTGGCCATAAATGGCGGGTGCGTCGCTCCCCTGGAATGTGCACGAGGTGCCATTGACAAAGAAAGCTAAAACACTATAAAACCAGAGCGGAGCAGCCGGAGAGCTGAGACCATTACGCTGGTGCTTTCCATTACAACCCTTAAAACCCAGCCCGAAGCCAACGCGCCGAGTCTAGGGCAAAGCGGCGCTGCCATTAATTTCCCACCTGTAAACGCAGCAAGAGGGTCACAAGTATAAACAGTGCACGCAGGGAGGCTGACACCGTATTTACTGAAGAGGAGAAGGTATGGCCATAAAGGAGAATAGCATCCAGCCTGTAGGCAAAGGGATTCAGCTTCTGCAGAAATCCCCCATGGAAAAAAATAAAAAGCCCACAAGTTAAATACAATAAATACAGAGCAACTAAAAACGTGAAGAGCAGGTGAAGAGTATTTATGGAAGACGGTGTAAATTCTGTGACAAGTGGAAAGTAAAAGGACTGCCATTTCTTCCCCACTTTTCATACTAATGTAGGTTTCTTGACACTGGTAATTAAGCAGCGTTCCCATATTCAGCACATGTGGGTATGAGCTCTCAGCCCAGGCTCTCTCTTCTATAGGCTGTAAAAATCGATTTTAGTTTTAAAGGTTTCCAAGTCATTTTTCAGTACCGGTGAAGATGGTAACAATAAACCCCTAAGAATACTCTTCTCACACTGGTCAACATGTAAAGTCCAGCAAAAGAGAAATGTAGCCATTAGCACAGCATAGCACATTTGTAATATTTTCCATCACATCTTTTAAATCTGGTTTCCAAGACCACCTCTTGGCGATGATGGAACAACTGCATCATTATTTAGATTACTTTATGCTTAAAAGTACAAGATATACTATACAGATTTCTGTTTCTTACAATAAAAATAATACTTATTAGTACAATTTTGGTTCTCTATCAAGGATGCATGAACAAAAACTTCTATAAAGTTTGGGGGGAAAAAAATCAAATTATGCACTGAACACCTGAATAGATTTACAATTTCATCTCTATGTCTGTCATAAGAAGCAAGGAGAAATGCTCCATTTGAATAATTACCGTATAAGACAATACCGTCTTTGAAATGTTGATTTTTGCCTCAAAATCTGATTGCCAGTGAAATTACAGTAGAATTACCTAAAATCGATAAAGATTCAGTGGCACTCCAAGATGTTTCTGCAGGATAACTGCTATGAAGGATGTTGTTTAAACCAAAAGATGCAAGACAGATTTCAGCTGTCTGAGAAACACAAACCCCATAATTAAGTCACTGCCTGACAGGTAAAGGAAGACATCACCACAAAAATAAGTTGATAGAAAAGTTTAAAATGCAAATACTTTTTTTTAATGGATACAGAAAATAAAATCATTTTAACCTCTCTTCCTTCTCACAGTTTCTTAGTGTATCTATTAAAATAGATGGTTATAAGAATGCTTTGTAGGTGGGAGAGAGACTGGTGCCACTAATGGCTACTCAACAGCTGTTCCATTGCATGGAGTGTTGCCGTTTTGATGCTTAATTCTTGTAATTAAGGAAAAAAACCCCACAACTATAGGACCCCTCAGAGAAAGCTATTTAATTAACAGGGTAGTAGTTAGACAGCAAGGTGTTGCCCCTGAACAGCAGATGACTCCCTCTGTGCCAGATTACACTGTGGCACGCCTATTCATGAGAAGTTTCCTAAATGTTACATGTACTTCTGTGGTACCTCCCAAGTGTGTAAGAGTTGGGATTTCCCACCCCCTAGAAAAAGAACTTTCTACTACAGACTTACCAACTACCTCCAGCAGCAGGGCTTAAAGCTTATACATGATTTTTTGTCACCAGTGGATAGGTTAAGCTACGTACGTGCAAAGGAAAATATGATTCATCTACACAACGAGACAAATGCGTTTGCTTCATTCAACCATACATGGATACAGAAATGGACTTGAATTGTCAACATTAAGTTCCTCTTTCTGAACTCACTAAAGAGCTGGAAAGAGTAAAGTGAGACTAAAAAGAGAGGAAAAAGAAAGATTATCACAGGCAGTCAAAAGGCACCATGTAAGAATCATCGCTCATCCTAAGTTTTCTGTGCAGTATCGAGTCATAAGTTTAACAAAATTTCTCAAGATGATTGCTGAGGAACTATATCACAGTTCCTTAGCATAGAAAAATTGGAAGTTCGAGGAAAAAAGAAGTAATTTGATGAATCAAGAAAATGAAGAAGCCCTGAGATTGACTTTTCCATCCTTTTTTCAAAATACACACAGTATGGAAGTCTAATATAAAGCCAAAAAATGCACAAGATTCCTGTAGATAGAAATCAAAACCTACAAAATTCACCTGAAAATAAATTACAGCTTTTAAAAATCAACCATTGGAAAAACTGATTGTTTTTTGTTTTTTTTTTTTATTGTGTGTGTTAGGTCTTACTCAAAGTTCAATTCTGAAAGGGGTATGTGATTTGATACCCAGCACAGTACAACTGTTTGCCTTGTATTACACAGAAAACTGCGGAACTGACCCACACAGACTACCTACACGTGGTTTCCAGAGGTAGCTGAGGGGAGAATCTGAAGCCTCAAACGAGGCAAGGCTGCAATTTTCACCACTGGCGCTATGCCACACTGTTTTACTTTGTACTAGCAGTTTCTGCTCAGATATTGTCCTCATAAAAAGGAGAAGAATGCGATCATTAGTTTGAGTCAAGGTTTTAATGTATATCTGTGAGAACAGATGCGGAAGAGAAAAAGAGCAGGAAAAGAGCACCTAATTAGCTAATTGAAAACTTCATCCTCATGCATATGAAAGCAAAGCTTGACAACCAGTCATAAGCTGACATTTCCTAATTTTTCAGCGCTTAAAAACTTAATCATTGCAAAAATTGAAGCAGACGCCATCACCGTATATACACACAACAGAATCATACATAGGTTCAAAAGATCTGGTACTCTGGACTAGCCACAAATCAAGCACAGCACTACATAGGTATTTACACTTCACTGCTAATTTAGGATTTTTTTGCAAACTCTACAGTGTATTGTTGGAAGGTCAAGAGAAGCATATTTAACGGCACACATCTCATCTCTGGCAAATTATTTGTGCTTACAAAAGTCCTCTTATGCATAAGAGCTACAAACATCAGGATTATAAATGTATCGAGTATTACAAAGTCTAAAATTAAAAGAGGGAATTTTACTGCTTGGCCAATTTGTTGATCAAATATCTTTAAAGGTACAATCTCTCAAAAATTATTTCAGTCCAATTCAGGAAAGTTTAGTATATACTCAAAGAAAGTTATTTCCAGCTTACAGCCTTTTCAAAAGCAGACAGGTGATTTTAGGCAGTTGGCTTCAGTTGAAACTAAATACCTTTTTTCCTGTGTATAGAGTAGTTACCCGAAATAAAGCTCTCAAGTTTAAAAAAGACCAGTTTTCTACAACATTATCAGGAACTTTTTTGCTAACTTCAGTATTCATCAGCAGTTTTTTCTACTGCTTCAACCGTTGTGCTAAAAATACACCCCACCACTCACAGGAGACAGGGTAGTCAATTAATGCTGACCGGCACCCCGCGAGAGGCACAGCTCAGCAGTCCCCAGTTACAGCCCCAGTTACACCAAGGCGTTAAGTGCCAGCATTCCAATTGCTTAAATGAATACAGGCTCGGAGGTGCAAAGGTGCTAAACTGACCACTTCTTACGCGTCCAGGATCTTTAGGCTAGCTTATTTGCTTTTTCTTGATATTGATACATTTTCTTGATATATAATATGTATCCTACAATGACTATAGAATGTGTAAGCTTATACATGTTCAAGTCTAATAAAATAGAAATGCTTTGGGTATACAGACACGTAGGCCATACCCCTGTAGCTAATCTTCACCAAAAAAACAATAAATAATTAAAAAATATCGAGGCATTACTTACTTTCTGAATTTTCCTGGACCTCTAATACTCCCAGCACAGGTAAACAGGCCCAAAACATAGCAGTTTTGGCTGCAACTATCACAGAATCACAGAATGGTTAGAGTTGGAAGGGACCTTAGAGATCATTGAGTTCCACCCCCCCTGCCATGGGCAGGGACACCTCCCACTAGAGCAGGTTGCTCAAAGCCCCATCCAGCCTGGCCTTGAACACCTCCAGGGATGGGGCATCCACAACTTCTCTGGGCAACTCTGTTCCAGTGTCTCACCACCTTCAGCGTGAAGAATTTCTTTTTTATATCTAATCTGAATCTCCCCTCTTCCAATTTAAAACCATTACCCCTTGTCCTGTCACTACACTTCCTGACAAAGAGTCCCTCTCCAGCTCTCCTGTAGGCTCCCTTCAGATATTGGTAGGCTGTTATGAGGTCTCCCCGGAGCCTTCTCTTCTCCAGGCTGAACAACCCCGCTCTCATCTATCAACATCTGTTAAAGGTGTGTAGACAAGCACGCACCCATGTGTTCCAAACAGGTAGATCTCATGTAGAGATCTGGGGCAGAAACAGGATTTATTAAATCTACATGAGCATGATGACAAAGGTTCTCCTTTAACACCCTTCGGTGACCTGTAGAAATTCTTGATTAGGAGGTAAGACACTCGCAACCCTCCTCCCACCACAGGAAAAAAATCTGCTCCTTGCTCTGTAATTTTGCCTCAGTAAAATACACAGTGAAAACCACCTGCTAAAGAAAGTCCCAAGACAAATAGGTAAAAGGCAAATTTAAGTCCAACAAGCAAAAGGCAAGGAAACAAAAGCAAGGCTGCCACCCATAATCAGCATCATAGAATTGAGACAAAAATACAGAGCAACTATTCAGCAATACAGTGATATACCATAAATCCGTGGCCTGAAACATTCTGTTAAAAGTATGAAATGGAATTAATATACAGAGCAAAAGTGTAGTGCGTTTCCTGGGAGTAGCCATAGAAATAGTAATTTAGCAGCTGTCACATTTCTTGCATTTAAAATTAAAAAAAAAAATTATAGTGAAATCTTGTTAAAAACTAGCATTAATCTAAGACAATTTTTTTAAGGCAAAAACTTTAAAATTACTCAAATTATACCATCAGTTTAAACCCGGACTTCAAAACAAAGAGCTACACTGAACGTTCGCCAAATTAGTTGTAAACTCAAGACCTTGGTGAAAAAGTCATGGCGACTCAGCCTGAGCAGGGGGTTGGACAACACAACCTTGGGAGATCCCTTCCACCTTCAACCACAGGGGAGTGCGACACCGCTGTGCGTGTCAACACCGAACTCAATTCTCAGCCAGTATTTGAGTCTGGGGACCAGATTTTTCCCAGTGCTGCTCGGTATTATACGTGCATGTTGTTAATATGAGCGTTAATACAGCGAGTGTTAAAGGAAGTCACTGTTTATTTTTTATCATCACTGCTTTAGGGCCGCAGAGTGGCTTGTAAAGTGATCTGAAGGCATCGGCGACCTTAAAATGCAGCGCTGAGCTGACTGAAGTTTAATAGCCAAATGTAGCCTTGAAAAAGCAACGGAGTTCTTGTATGGTAAACGCTCTATTTCCAAAATTACCAGTTTGGCATTAAAAAAAAAATAAATAATTCCCTGCATTACAATTTATTAATGAAAAATTTATAGGAATGAATAAGCATTACGATGTACTATTCAATCTGGCTTCTGGCTAAAACTCCACAAACCGAGAAAGAATGCACTATTAGCTCATGCAGAAAACCTGCGCTACAAAAAAGAACTCTTGAGAATTATTCAGAATAATTCTGCAGAGCAGAGGGCAGATTTTCCAGTCCTGCTATTCAACATATGTAATAACAACAACATTTAGGGGGAAAAGCATACTTTCTTTACACATATTTAAGCGTAAACTGGTCCTACTCACAGACCACCTTAAGATTCAAATAAACCACAGCTGAATTTTAAAGAGCACAAGCTCCTGAGACCCACTGCAGCGCAGTGTAAAAAGCCACATGCTTCTCAGAGTATTCAAACCGATAGAGCCTTCCCAGAAGACTGAAAAAAAATCCCTTTTAAATTATGGCATCCTTTCTGTGTTAAGTCCGCAGGGTAACATTTGTTTTCAATCAACTTTCTCCACCGGTCATGTTCCTTTTTGCACTTCAAAAATATAGTTGCCTTTGTCTAAAGCCAGACTTATGGAATAAACAGATTATTAGCGGTAGCACAAGACGCTTTTCTAGTAATCGCTGTTTCCAACATGCAGCTGCATAAAAGAATTAGAGAACTTTCAGATCATCAAATTTATCCTCCAGCTTCCCCCCCATCCCCTCTGAATATGTTCCTCATTCAAATTATACAGCTATATGCACAGCTTTATTATGGAGCAAGACAAAACACATAGGTGGTGCATAACAAGCATAGTTTCAAGAACTAGTAAGGCTGTGACACACACAAAATATGTAAACTGCATTTTTTTCAATGACTGTTCAGAATCATTACTGAATATGTTAGGAGTTTGTTTGACAGAATTTCCATTTTGAATATACATAAAGATTATAAAATGAAACACATGACAAATATTCCTAAAAACCAAAGCCATTGCTGGTTATTTATATTTTAAAAATACGATGTCATGTAACAATAACAGATATATCCTGGTATTCTTTTAAGTGGCAGATATCAGCAGGGAAGGACTTTTTCTTCCCTTATAGTTTGCATTAGAGTACTTTATTTTAATCTATTTATTTAGGTGCTTCACAAGTTCACTTTCATATATTGCTCATGCGTCTCTGAGTTATGTGTCAGTCACGTCTTTGTCTATCTTCAGCTAGAAATCAAGCCAATGTCCATAGCAGCATAAATCATCACTGCTACTGTCCACATATAACCTAAAATATAGATATTTTTTAACCTGGGCAACAATAAACTGAGACTAGAAAGCTCAGATTTTTTTTTTTTACAGGTAAAGATGAAAGAAGTTCTGACTTTATTTTTTTTTTTAAGTTCTCAGCATAGAGTTGTGTACCTGCCTCACTCATGTGCTCGGGACACCATCCCAGAGCCTGCAATGAACTTCATGGTATGTCAAACACGCAGAGTGGCAAGACACACAGGCCTTAGTGCTTAATGAGATCAGGGTATCAGAAAAACAGTTTAATTTTTGTATGCCCCAAAAAAGACTGTTCCTTTTGGGTGCAGAGTCCTGCAGGGCCATCATCAAATCTGCAGTTTTATCCAACTCAGGGGGCTTGACAAACACATCCTTTCCTCCACAGACAAAATATCTGGGGACCTTTTACTTCTCTTTGAAGTAGACTACTCAGTAAAAGATTGGGGTCTTAGGTTGCAATGCTGGATTGCATGTTGCCACGTACATCCATTGCTGGTACTGAAGGAGTAACTGTCCTCCCAGAAACGGAAGGACTCTGTGCCTCCTGGTGGCTTCAGGGAGATAGTTTGTCCCTGAAGGACAAACAATATTCACAGCAGTCAAGAGGTTATCTGAGGGTGGGAAAGTCGTGTCAGCGGGGTAAAAGATACCAAGGCTTCTAAACACTTGGCGTATTAGAAGAAATGAATCACGCTACGTGTGCACCTTCTTAAACCACTTGTGACTCAGTTGGCCAAAGGAACTGCACCAAATCACAGACAGAACTGAACTCCTGTTTAGTTGAAAGTCAAAAACTCAATGATAAAAAAAAGTATTGCATCATGATTTTTTTTTTTTCTTTAAACCTGTTGTATAGATGTATGTTATTTACATATTTGACACTAGGCAGTACTCAAATATGGTAATACGGTTCTTCCAGTCGAAGGCACANAAGTCGTGTCAGCGGGGTAAAAGATACCAAGGCTTCTAAACACTTGGCGTATTAGAAGAAATGAATCACGCTACGTGTGCACCTTCTTAAACCACTTGTGACTAGCAAACTTGACAATCAGGTAAGAATGCAACTTGACAAAATGACATTCTGTTTTCCAGAGATCAACTGTCTTAGATTTATTTCATCAAAGGTGTGATACAATTACAAGCCCATGCATTTCATAAAAATCTGAACTTCAAATTGCGATGGAACAAAATTTTAAATAAAGCATATACAGACGTTTCTGGGTATTGAAGTGGACTGGTTAGTCTGGAGGAATATTATTTGCAACATATGGGCAGAAGCATTGACATTTTCATGTGATCGTTTCTTTATCTCTTTTCCTCCTCCTCTCCACACCTTCTGAAGATAAATCACAGTTGAATAACTCTATGGATCAAGTCCTAGACATAAGCCTATAGTTGAATCCAGAATTTCACTTTCCATTGGCTACACATTTAAAGTACATCTTTTTACCGTTATTAAAAAAATAAAATAAATTAGACTACATTTCTAATGTGTAGCCAATATAACTATTTTGAAAAAGTCACGTATCCATTTAATATACTGACAAAACTAATTTCTGTCTACTTCAATTATTTTTTATTGTTCCAAGGTAATTCTTCTAATTCCTGAATGCTGTTGAATATTAATGCCTTTTGTAGAAAATTTAGGTATTTCTACATAATGAAACTGCCGGAGGAATCAGAGAGAAGCTACAACAGATTAACATGAAATAAATATTATAGATAGTATTTAAAAGGCACACAAATACTTCAAACACATACAGTTTCAAATCTTTATTGTTTTAAAATTCTACATGTCTTTTACAATTACAATAATTTGTTACTTAAATGACTCTTGTATGGTTAATGTACAATGAGTTTTTTCCTGAAACTCAACCATGAAATACAATTTCATCAATATGATTTCTCTAAACAGATTAATACAAGATTTCTGTTTTGTTGGGAAGAACAAGTGCATCACTTTGAACAAACGGCACAGACGTCTTCCCTTCAGAATCTGTGTGATCAATCCATCGAAAGTGCTTTTGAAGATTGCAGATCTAACGGTGACTGATTTTCAAAATCAGTCTATCAAATTACAAGGTTTTTTTAACATTAAAGAGCATTTTCATGTAATGAAACAAGTTGCAGTAGTTATTTTTATTCATCTACTGAGGCAAACTCATGTTGAAGAAAAATTATATGATTATCTGCATGCAATGAACACTCCTCTTTAAATAGTTGATGAATTTTACACATATAAAGAATCTGTTAAAGAGTGCAAGTACTTTGATAATGATTTCACAAAAGGACGTATGCTGGTAATAATGGTAACTAACATTTAACATCTAAATACAAGCTAATGTATATTTAACAGGCAATTAACATGGCTTAACAAACCATGTTTCATGTGGTTGCCCTTTGAGAAAATGAACTCATTTGGTCCACACTCCTAAAGTTATCTGGGTAAAAAAACTGGAACAGTTAGGGCCAGAGTTTTTGATGAAATTCTTGTTTCTAAAATGTGACCTGTTAAAAAGTAAAAGCAGTACATCTATGACGTATCTTGTCACATGACCTCAGTATAAAAAGATGGCCTGGTATTTGGAGCGATGAACGAGCACTGAAGGACAAGTCAAAAAAGAATGGAGACAGAATGAACTAAAACTTTGTTGTGTTATACTTTCTTGTTCCATGGTACTGCTTTCACTCTGTAGAATTTTGTACCCAAAGGAACTTTAAATCTGTTTTGTGCCTACAAAGAAAGAAAAAAAAATCAAATTACATTAGAAATGTGGGATTATTCTCCCATTTTTCTATTTTTAAACAGAAACTGATTCCCACCCCTCAGCATTTACAAGACCCTTGGGAGCCCAGCAAGGTTCTGGGCAGTATGGACACAACTACCCAACCCACTGCTGAGTTACTAATTTTTCTACTTCCCCTTCTCTTGATACTCACTGACTGAAACCAGAGCAGGAATGGCAGAACCAAGGTTAATTTTCATCTCACTTATTATGCAGAGAGAACTTTTCACAATTGTTACAAATATTAAAACTGATTTCTTCTCTATTCATTTTATCAGATGATACTCCATTACTATTTCCTTACCTTTTTTGCCTGGCAATATTCCTTTTCCATCACTTTTCCTAGCACCCAAGGTCTCCTAGACGCACCTGAAGCTAAAGAGACAAAATATTTATTATTTTAGATAATCACCCACGGGTAACAGCATATTATATTCAATATGGTTAAAGGTTATTTGCTAAAATGATCCCATTGAAAGCAGAAGTTACTAAAAATACCCCTTTTAAAAATAAATTAACAAAAATTAATAAGTTCAGGTGTCAAGACAGGTCACTGATGTTTTCAAACAAAATATTTGATTTTGCAGTTTAGATTTTGTTTTAAAAGCTAACATTAGAAGAAACAAAAGCAAATCCAAACTGAAATTAAAGATTCAAAATTTTTCTCATCAACAAAGCTTGACTACTTCAAAGGATAGGAAGTCTTCTGTACTCAGCTGTTATAATTACCCTTACTGAAACATTTGCTTATTTTTCTGTATTAGTGATGGGATTTAGTTATTCATAAATAATAATTTTAAAGCCCTACAAGTCTACCAGTTTTGGTTGTAGGCCTCAGCGTACCCAATACTGCTCAAAAAGGAGAAACGTGAAAAACCTCAATAATAAACTGACATATCAAAAGAGCAACAAGTGGACATAAACTTTCATCTTGTGCCCATTTTGTAACAGTAAGGAAATGCATGTTTGTCTCATACTCTAAGAAATTATATCCATTTTACTTGCTTTGCTTTTTTCTAACTATCACTAATCATGGCATGAAGAAAAGATCAAAACAGACGGAAGCAATGGCTTACATATGCTCTGCATAACACTAAAAATCAATGCTTTTCTAAGCACGACTATTTATGAGATATTCTAGTGAGTAGAACATGAGTCACTCAAGAACCGGAGTTTGAAAATTTAATCTTGCCCTTCGAGATTGATTTGGCTATTGACAATGGAGTAGATTCTGCTCTACTCCACACTCCTACAAATCTGTGTAAAGTATTTATATCCTGTCTGAATGCTCTACAACTAATATTTAGATTACAAAAAAACATAAGCATTTTTGAATTTGCTTGTCTGAGAGATTCCATTGATCTAACAAAGATAGAAATATGCAGGTTGTTTTCCTTACATTTGCAGATGAAAACCTCCATATCATGAAGATAAGGGACAACACAGAAGCCATGCAGTCCTCGACCAATTTCAGCATTGTCATAGCATTCTAAGTGCTTTTAATGTAGACAGAGACACCCTACAATAGCTAAATCCCTGACACTTAATACTGCAGTTGGTTCTATACAAGATTAAAAACTTGATATGTACCTCTTGGTACAAAAGGCCACATTTAGATGCAACATTTTGGCAGCCCTTGAAACAATTACCAATACCTAGGTCCACACCAATTTCCTAAAGTAAATGGTTAAGTCTT
>VXAK01008468.1:7173-35924 GCA_013399435.1 Arenaria interpres
TCCAATGTGACTCTCTTCTGGTCCTCCTCTCTCTGCCCACTATTTCAAGCCTCTCCTGCCCTCCCAACTTGGTGTCTACCTCTGGTCAGCGTATCCTCCACAGGAGCAGGTACCATGAGGAGGCTGCTGAGCCAAGCTCCATCCTAGGGCCTCCGCAGAGAAGGGCAGAGGGAAAAGTCATAGAATGGTTTGGGTTGGAAGGGACCTTAAAGATCATCCAGTTCCATGGTGGGGGGACACCTCCCACCAGACCAGGTTGCTCCAAGCCCCCTCCAACCTGGCCTTGAACCCCTCCAGGGATGGGGCAGCCACAGTTTCTCTGGGCAACCTGGGCCAGGCTCTCACCACCCTCACAGCCAAGAAGTTCTTCCCCACATCTCAGCTCCATCTCCCCTCTTTCAGTGTCAAACCCTTCCCCCTCCTCCTAGGGCTCCCTTCCCTCATCAAGAGTCACTCCCCATCTCTCCTGGAGCCCCTTGAGGGACTGGAAGGGGCTTTGAGGTCTCCGCAGAGCCTTCTCTCCTCCAGGCTGAACCCCCCAACTCTCTCAGCCTGTCCTCCCAGCAGAGGGGCTCCAGCCCTCCCAGCATCTCTGGGGCCTCCTCTGGCCCCCCACCCCATTTCTGCTGTTGGTGGCCCCAGAGCTGGAGGCAGCACTGGGGGGAGGTCTCCTCAGAGTGGAGCAGAGAGGCAGAACCCCCTTCCCTGGAGCTCATCACCAGCATCTCCAGCACTTGCCTGAGACCCAGGGGACATTACTGGGGAGAAGGGGAAGCTGCCACCTCCGTCCCAGCAGGACCAGCAGCAAGAAGTTCCCAGAGTCTTCAGCCAAAGCCTTGTCCTTGTTTGTTCCTCAGGGCCAGGCTGGTGCAGAACAACCTCCAGCATGTTCCTGAGGCTCTGCTGGTGTTTACCTGGGGTCTGTCCTCTCTCCCCAGTTTCCTCCAAACCTCCTTTTTCCTGGATGGGAGAAGGACGGGAGGCATCCAGATGGAGTCGGGCCAGGAGGGTGGATCTGCAGGCGTGCGATAAGGGCTTGGGTTGTGATTCAGAAGGAGCGAGGTGAAGCACACACCCGCCGAGAGACAGGAGAGCGGTACTTTGCCCGTCTCCTGGTTAATGTGTCCTCCACGGGTCGGTGTCCTGGGAGCCAGGCCTGGACACGGACCAAGAAAAGGGGTGTGGGAGGGAGGTGGCAAGGGGAAGAGGTGGATTTGGAAAGGAGTCGTGCTGGAGGTGTGACCAAAGTGATGGAAACGGGCACGTTGGTGACTCAGAGATCCGGTTGTCCCACCTGCTCCCCGTGCCCAGGGCTGGGGTTGCGCAAGGGCTGCTGCCTGCAGGGACCTGGGGAAGAGACACTGGTGAGGGAGGAGCACTGTTGGGACAATAAACTGGGAATAAAATGGGTCTCAGGCATGGATAGTCTGGAGAGAGCTGAACATGGAGCTGTATCGGGACCAGTGTGACCAGCAGGGCTGGGGTAGCGATGGTCTCCCTGTGCTGGGCACTGGTGAGGCCCCACCTCAAAAAAGACATTGAGGTCCTGGAGTGGGTCCAGGGAAGGGCAACGGAGCTGGTGAGGGGTCTGGAGAGCAAGTCTTATGAGGAGAGGCTGAGGGAGCTGGGGGTGTTCAGCCTGGAGGAAAGGAGGCTGAGGAGAGACCTTCTCGCTCTCTCCAACTCCCTGAAAGGAGGGTGTAGCCAGGGGGGGTCGGTCTCTTCTCCCAAGGAACAGGTGATGGGACAAGAGGAAACGGCCTCAAGTAGCGCCAAGGGACGTTTAGGATGGATATTGGGAACAATTTCTTCACTGAAAGGGCTGTCAAGTCTTGGAATGGGCTGCCCAGGGCAGTGGTGGAGTCCCCATCCCTGGAGGTATTTAAAAGCCGGGCAGATGTGGTGCTGAGGGACATGGGTTAGTGGTGGGTTTAGGGCAGTGCTGGATTGTTGATTGGACTTGATGATCTGAAAGGTCCCTTCCGACCCAGACAATTCTATGATTGCCTCTAGAAGTGCCACCCCACCTGAGTGGTGTGTGGGGAAGTTGCTTTCTGCCTCCTGTCCTAGTTCAGTGGTGGTCTTCTAGCTTTCTATTTTCACCCTGTTTTCTGCCCCACTGTCATTCCTTGCCCGTGGCCACTTAGCGAGAAATAAAACCAGAAGAGGCTTTGCAAAGCAGGAAGAGAGATGGGGCCCTGCTGGACTTGCCCTCTTCTGTTGGGGGGCCCTGTGGATTCCTCCTGGTGGGACAAGACCCGAATGATCTGGAGCTGGGAGGGTGCCAGGCTGTGGCCAACGAACCCGGGGCCACCAGCAGCTCTGCAGGTCTCTGACCTTCCTCTGTGCTGCCCAGAGAATGTCCTAGACCATGTTTTGGTGTCCCTGCCCGGGGATTCCCTTGCCCGGGGATGGCGTTGCTCCGGCAGAGCTTGCTGGGTAACCCCCATGCCTCTTCCCAGTTGCGCTGCTGGTTGGACTTGGACTTTGCACCCTCTGATAAGAACCCCAGCAAGCTGAAGGTGTCTGAGGAATTATTAACTCGTCCCGTGCATTGCCAGAGGACAGGGGAGCAGCTGGGACTGGAGACACAAACAGGAACAGGCTTTTGTGGCTTTCAGGCCCGAGCTGCTGCTTGCCAGATGCCCCTCCTGTGCACCAGCTCATGGGGCAGCATCCTCCAGGAGAAGAGGACCCACAGCGTGGCCTCCTCGGTGCTTTCCAGGCAGATACCAGAATGAGGGATGGACATGAGGGATGTGTCAGATCTGCAGGGGAGGCACAGAGTTCAGTGGCGGATAGTGCTAATGTGTAGGGAAAAGAGGTGCTCTTTGAGGGTTGATTGCGTTGGACACCACCCTTGGCCATCTGGAGGTTCCCACTTAATGATTTCATGGGTATGAACAACAAGAGAAGCTCAACACAAGGTGGTAACGTGTGCTGGCAGCCCAGAAAGCCCCCTACATCCTGGGCTGCATCCCCAGCAGCGTGGCCAGCAGGACAAGGAGGGGATTCTGCCCTTGGTGAGACCTCCCCCCTCCAGTGCTGCCTCCAGCTCTGGGGCCACCAACAGCAGAAGGACATGGAGCTGTTGGAGCGGGGCCAGAGAAGGCCACGGAGATGCTGGGAGGGCTGGAGCCCCTCTGCTGGGAGGACAGGCTGAGAGAGTTGGAGGGGTTCAGCCTGGAGAAGAGAAGGCTCCGGGGAGACCTTCCAGCCCCTTCCAGTCCCTCCAGGGGCTCCAGGAAAGCTGGGGAGGGACTCTGGATCAGGGAGGGGAGCCCTAGGAGGAGGGGAAGGATTTTTGATACTGAAAGAGGGGAGATGGAGCTGAGATGTGGGGAAGAACTTCTTGGCTGTGAGGGTGGTGAGAGCCTGGCCCAGGTTGCCCAGAGAAGCTGTGGCTGCCCCATCCCTGGAGGGGTTCAAGGCCAGGTTGGGAGGTGTCCCTGCCCATGGCAGGGGGGTTGGAAATGAAATCTTTAAGGTCCCTTCCAACCCAAACCATTCTATGATTCTGTGTAGAAGACATGGGTTTCCAGAAGAGTTTGAGGCCCAGTTCCTACAAGCTCTGTCTGCTTGGATGGTAAGGACCAAAGAGCATGACGAGCTGTTCTTGTTTGCCACCTTGAGAAGCGGACGCAAGAAACAGCTTCCATTCAACTTAATTTGGAATACGAAGATTCACTTAGTTTGTGCCTGACAATACTTAATTAATCAACAACTGTCACTTATGACTTTCAATCCCCGTGTGCCTGATCACAGCTGAGCGCTAGAAATCTAGAGGAACAGGAAATCAAACAGCTTATCAGCCAGCTCGATCTTGGTTTATCTCTTCTGTTATGACAAGGGATGGTTATGGACATCGATTCAATAGAGCACTAAAAAGGGCGCTTTGACTTTATTGGAAATGAAACACCTGCTTAAGTAAAGCAAAAGCTTAAAAACTGTGCATTATAAGGGCCATCAAGCCATTTCCTAGTTGGTTGTTTGCTGATAATAGAATCAATTCTCTACTCGGTGTAAGGACAGAAATGGGCTTTTTTTTCCTGATGAGGTCCCGTCCAAATTAAAATCTGACGTCAACGAGAAGTTCTGGGCAGGAGGGAGCAGGAGGACCATCTCCCCTCCCTCCTCTCTGCTTTAATTTGGTCTTTGGAAAGGGGTGTTGGAGAGGTGGATGGTGAGGAGTTCTCACGTCCAGTGCGGTGGAACATGTAGTGAAGAAAGAGGTGATAAATGATGTTTCAAAACGCATCTCATTGGTGTTGAGGGGCTGAAGGGACACAAGAAAAGTCAGTGTGGGGACCTACAGGCTGGGGATGGGTTTCACAGCCCAGAATGAGAAGTTTGGGTGCTGGTGTGCAGGGGCTTGGGAAAAGGAACCAGTCAAAAGTCAACCCAGCCCAGCAGGATGGTCTTGTGGAACATCAAGGTAGGGACCTTTCCTACTCCCCTGCTTTTAGATACAGTTGCTGTGGCTCTGTTCCACTCAGGAGGCATCTGCGGATGCAACAGATCATGGATGATCACTGATGGAGATTTTGACCGTGAATTTTCAGCACTTAATTTAGTCAAGGCACAGATTTGTAGGTGATCACGACATCGGGTCATATTTGGCTTGGAAAGAGATGAGGATGGTACCGGTGACAGTGAGCTGTGATGTGTAGTACGGTTGGTACCAGGCACCATGAATATTTGCCACCACTGGTGCAAATCAAGGAGGACAGGAGGACATATGTCAGGACGACATAATGCGTAGGCTGCAGTGCTTTCAGTTGGTGCTCTAAAGGAGAGATGTTGTGGGGTTTACTTGGTTTTTTTTGTGAAGTTTTGGAAACCAAACCACACTGAAAATGAGCTTTGGGAACTAGATAGTAGGAATGGGATGGAGAAAGTTGGTCTGATGTCTCCTTGTTTTGATTGTTGGTTTAAGGCTTTTGTTTTAATGCAGAAGAGCCATGTTAAGTTTTGGTTTGTTTGGTTTTTTTCTGTTTCACAAGCTTTATAGTCCTCAATAAACCGAGAGGCTTTGAGTCAACGAGCAGTTGGGAAGTCTTGTTGTTCAGGTGTTTCTCCTCATTGCTGATCCGAACCTCTTTGGACTGGTAGTGGGAGATCGGGAGATTGGCCTTTCTGGTCCAGGTGAAGCATGGAAGAGTGGAGAGATGAGATGAGCCTCCCCATGTATGGGGGATGTCTAAGGGCCACCTGGGATAAAGTGACCTCTCCTCTCTGTTCTCATCCCCGTTGCTCCTGTCTTCTTGCTTGCAGTGGCAGCAGGTCTTTCAATAAAATTACGTTCTGATTGTCCCTACTTTGACAGTATCATTTCCTAAGATAAAGATGCTTAACTGAGCTCCACGTTAGAGGAACTGGCAGATCTTGTAGCCTGACCCACTCAACAGCTTTGAGCAGCGCAACCTCCAGCTGAAACTGTGGAGAAATAATAGGTTTGGTGGGTTTTTTGCAGCCACCGGGAATTTATTTATGAGATTGAGGTTGACATCTCAGCTTTGTCAGGAGAACTGTGGGACTTCTCATCAGGTGTTGTCGTGGGTTTGTGTTTCATCTGTTAAAAAAACCCAAGCCCAACTAACTGAAAACCCCACAGCTCTGGTTTGGGGCTTTTTGAGGAAGGAATATGTCGTGTTGAACTGTGAGAAACGGGTCAGTCTTTGCCCTTGGCTCAGCCCTGAGCATCTGTATGGGCTGAGGAGTTCTCTGAGGGACTGGAGAAGTCAAAGTCAGGTCTGTGTGCTCTTTTTTGAAGGGATAAGCTCTTCCAGACAAAACAGTTTGCAGATGCGGGCAGGGACACCTCCCACCAGCCCAGGTTGCTCCAAGCCCCCTCCAACCTGGCCTTGAACCCCTCCAGGGATGGGGCAGCCACAGCTTCTCTGGGCAACCTGGTCTTCCCATTTGAAACACAGTTGTGTGAAAGAGCTCCAGAAGACTTATTGACCACCCAGAGGGACATGCATCAATTTGAAAGTCCTGTTTATTTCAGTTCTAGACCTAAGGCATAAGTGCTAATGTACTTCACTGTAGCATTGTGTTGCTCTTCCCTTCTGTGTGTGAGAACAATTCTAGGAGAGACCCAGGAGTCTGCAGAAGGGAAAAGTGACTTCTCTATCGTGACAGACCCCAATTCGCACCATGAACCCCCAAAAGAAGTGGAGTGGAGGTCTAGCAGGGGATGGATCCTGGCTGTAGAGTAGACCCGTGCTGTTCCAAAGGGGTCTGTCCCAAAAGAAAGGAAAATGGGAGAATAAAGCTTAGAAAACTTCAGCTCTGAGGTTAAAGAATAGTCTGACACTTGTGTGTCCGATGGGAGCGGGACGGTGGAGTTCCCCTTCCATGGACAATTTGTGATTTATGAAGCTGAGGTAACAGGCTGTGAATGGATTTGGCCAATAGAACTCTCCTGGGAGGGTCAGTGAACTACACTGGGGATAAGGAAAGAGGAAAATACTATTTAAAGTGTTCCTGAACTGCTGAAAACCCTAAATCAGCTTCTAATCACTGAAACCTTTGTCTATAACTCAATGATCTTTAAGGCCCCTTCCAGCCCAAACCATTCTATGATGATTCTGTGATTGGTTCTAGTGATGTTGGAGAACCTGAGGGACAGCCAACCAGTGGTTGTGCTTTTCTGTGCTGAGAAGGTTTGGGTTTGTCTCCCTGAGCTTCTTCCATCTGCTGAGACACTGTCAGCTGCCTCCTTGTTGTGTTTGATTCAGAGCACTGTGGGCTCTACGAGTAGGGGAGGCCGATGGTCAGATGAACTGCTGGGGTTCAGCCCAGCTGGAGCTGTGGCTCTCATTTTTGGGGAAAGCAAAAGATGCGTCTGGGATAAAAATGACTCCAAACAGCAATTCAAAGGGAGAAAGGCAGCCTCCTGGCTCCAACAGATGCTGGGGTGGCAATGGGAAGCAATCGCATGGGGGCCATGAAGATGCTGGGAGGGCTGGAGCCCCTCCTCTGGGAGGACAGGCTGAGAGAGTTGGGGGGGTTCAGCCTGGAGAAGAGAAGGCTCCGGGGAGACCTTCCAGCCCCTTCCAGTCCCTCAAGGGGCTCCAGGAAAGCTGGGGAGGGACTCTGGATCAGGGAGGGAGCCCTAGGAGGAAGGGGAAGGGTGAAAGAGGNGGCTGGGAACAGTCGTGGGAGACAGATGATGTCAATCTGATGGTAGTCAGGACTGGAGGAGTTGGCTGATGGATCAGGGTGTTGGTTGATGGACCATGGGGTTGACTGGTGGACCAGAGAGTTGGCCAGTGAGAGACTGTGTTTAGAAGAGAGCGAATGGCCCAGCTGAGAAATCCTTGTGCCCTTCAGCCCATGGAGCACTGGTGATGAGTGGGGACAAGAAAGGGAGCATCCAGGTGGGTCCCCGAGGAGGGCAGCCGGGCTTGGAGAAGCATGTGGCTGCAGCATCATTGCCCCAGTGGAAGTGATGAGGGTCCAGACACATGAGACAGAGCTGCACAGAGCGAGCTGGGAATGAATGACCTTCTGCTGGTCTGGACAGAAGGCTCTAAGAGCCTCTTTTACTCTGTTGATCTAATGACTCATAAAATTTGTGTAATTTCCTTGCCTTCCCACTCTTCCCTCATAACTCGGCTCTTTGTCACAGTTCTGGCTGGCAGCGAGACAGATTTTTTTCTGCTTAGGGACCAACCCGCTGCTTTCCCCAGCAGGTGCTTTAGGATCGTGTGGCCTTTGCACTGGTGGAAGGAGCTGGGGGAGCGGTGGGATGCTTCTTACTGCCTGTTATCCTCCTCGCTGGAGGGATATGGAGGGAGCAGAAGAAGGATGGCTCCCTGCCCAGGCTAGGTACCAGCAGAGGTTTGTGTTTTAGAAGGTCCCTGACCTTCCTCAGGCATCTCTTCTGTGCTCAGTTGTTCATGAGAAGGTCTTACCCATCATCATCACAGAATTGTAAGGGTTGGAAGGGACCTCTGGAGATCATCCAGTCCAACCCCCTGCCAGAGCAGGGTCACCCAGAGCAGGTCGCAGAGGAACCCATCCAGGAGGGTTTAATATGTCTCCAGAGAAGGAGACTCCACCACCTCCCCGGGCAGCCAGTTCCAGGGCTCTGCCACCCTCAAAGCAAAGAAGTTTTTCCTCATGTTGAGATGCAATTTCCCATGTTACAGTTCGTGTCCATTGCCCCTTGTCCTGTCACTGGGCACCACTGAGAAGAGTCTGGCCCCATTCTCTTGCCACCCACCCTTTTGCTATTGCTTAGCACCAATGAGATCCCCTCTCAGCCTGCTCTTCTCCAGGCTGAACAGACTCAGGTCCCTCAACCTTTCCTTGTAAGAGAGATGCTCCAGTCCCTCATCATCTTTGTAGCCCTCTGCTGCATCCTCTTCAGCAGTTCCCTGTCCTTCTGGAACTGGAGAGCCCAGAACTGGTCCCAGTGCTCCATTTGGGGCCTCCCCAGGGCAGAGCAGAGGGGCAGGATGACCTCCCTTGACCTGCTGCCCACACTCTTCTTGATGCCCTGAAGGATACCATTGGCCTTCTTGGCCACAAGGGCACATTGCTGGCCCATGGGCAACTTGTTGTCCACCACGACATCCATCCCTTGTACTTCTATGCCCTCAGCTCAGTCTGTGAGGTTTATCTGCCTTTGGGCACATCTCACCCTTGGTATTTGACTCCCTTTGTCTAATGAATGGAGATGACCCGTTGTGTACATGAAGAACCCAAGGAGATCTTCTGCTGTGGGAACTTGTGCAATCAGTGCCTCCCACCTTCCCGAGCCCAGGATGACCTCCTCGTCCTCCCCACCCAGTGTGTCCTGGAGCAGCGTGCCAGAACATCCCTCTGGGGTTGTACTGCTCCAGACACGCCGCTGGCTTTGAAGCCAGACCCAGACCAGAGGGAGAACTTGCCGGGTGGATGGGATCCAAGCAGCACGTTTGGTATCTGCTTTGTATTGTCTGCTAAATCCCTGGCGCAGGAACCACGTTCTGCTGCAGGAGACAGCTCAGGGTTAGTCAGAAAATGTAAACAACAAAAAAAATAACCCCAATTTCAGTCTGAAAACCTATATGGAAATAGCGGTAATCCCTAGGGACTTTTTTTTTAAAAGTAATTATTTTAATTGCATCATTACTTGTTGTTTATTGTGGGTGGCTGGAGGAGCTCAGCTTAGCTCAGGAAAAGGCAAAGCATGAAGGTGAGGGAGCTGGTCCACAAAAACCTCATTGGAAGGTGACTTTCTTGGAGCAGAGGGCTCTTTGGTCTGGTATTTTGGCGTTCGGAGATACATCGTGTAGACTAAGGTGAGGAGTTGGAAGGTGGAAATTAATTGTGTGGCCCTTTTCTCCTGAGATGAATTAATGAGCTGAAGCCTAATTCAGAGTTGCATCTGTCCAAAGGATGTGTCCTCTACAGCGAGGATTTCTGGGTTTGGGTGGGAGACATCCTGAAAATTCAGTGGTCTGTATGATTTGGGGATATAATGGTTGGTATTGTCTTAAGCTGGATGCAATCGGGGAGAAACAGTGTCTCCTGAGCCCTTCGGTCCATCCCCCTCTCAGGAGCACAACAACTCCCAGGCGGGACCCATCAGCTCATGAGTCAACCCCGAGCAGGAGGGATAGGAGGAGGAGGAAGGGTTTGACACTGAAAGAGGGGAGACTGAGATGAGATGTGGGAAAGAACTTCTTTGGTGTGAGGGTGGTGAGAGCCTGGCCCAGGTTGCCCAGAGAAGCTGTGGCTGCCCCATCCCTGGAGGGGTTCAAGGCCAGGTTGGAGGGGCCTTGGAGCAACCTGGTCTGGTGGGAGGTTTCCCGCCATCATGGAACTCAATGATCTTGAAGGTTTCTTCCAACCCAAACCATTCTATGATTCTAAGAAGGAAAAGCCCAATGACCTGATGCTCCTGCTTGTGGAAGATCAGTGTTGCTTGCACACAAATAGGGATGGCCCTCCCCAGGCTCTGGCAAATGTCCCATCGAGATAAATCGCTCTGCTTTTTTCAGCTCGGTCTCCTCTGGAGGCCATCCAGGCTCCTGGACAGGAGAGACCTTGTTGCCTCCCAGTTAGAAGGGAGGAACGAGGCGCCCAATCTGGACACAGTGTTCCAGGCGATGCTTGGCTGCCTGGAGGTTTGTGTTCCGTTGCCGTTTGATTATTAATCTTCCTGCCCTAAGGATTGTTTTGTGCTGGGAAGGGGTTCCCAGGAGAGGCAGCTCCAAGCCCCCAAGTCTTCCCATGTGTGGGGTGTGTGTGGCTTCCAAACTGGGCTGAAAGTGGTCTCTGGGACATCTCCTGGATCAGAGTTTCCTAAGAGCCTGGAAGAGGAGACACAAGCCCATTAGCATTGGTGGCCCTTCACTGCCACCATGGTGACAGGGACCTCGTGGACATCTATAGGGCTTACCCTATAGATCTGGGGACTGTGCTGGAAAATAGCCTTTCCTCATTCCCATTTTCCTCCCGGGCCAGGGAATGGAGGTGTGTTATGAGTTGAGGACCCCACAATAATTTATTGCCGTTTGGACAATTATTCTCTCACCTGATGAGCCTTCCCCACCCGGGAAGGGGAATCGGGGGAAAAACAAGGAAACCCAAGGGTTGAAATATAAACAGATTTAACAGGATAAGACTAAATAATTAACATGAATAGCACTAAAAAGCCAATATTGATCCCGATATCAATATAAAATACCCCAGGACCATCCCCAGCCCCTTCTATCCCAGGAAGCTGGTCCATCCCAGCAGGGACAGCCCATGTGGGACCCTGCGAGTGCTGCGGCTTCGGGAGGAAGGGAAGGGCTCAGGGCTCCAGCACTGGGGCAAGGACTTCTCGGGGTGGCAGCCACCAAGGGAGAGAGACAACTCCTCAGCAAACTTCCTAATAATGTGATGTTCATGGTATGAAATAACCCTGCCCCATTGGGTCAAATGCCCGGGTCTCACTCCTCCTCGTCCCCACACCTGGTGAGCTCCAAAACACTGAGACCTTGAAGCCCACACCCCAGAGCTGGCTGTAAAGTAAATATTTTCACCAATTCAGACACTAGAGTCTTCTAAAAATGCGGTTTTCCCTATCATCAGAAGAGACCTTACTGAAAGATAAATTTATCCTGTGTCTCTCACACCAGGAGAAGGTGCAAGGGTGGCAGGGGTTGCCTCCTGCAGTGGTCCCCACCTCAGGAGGCCATGAAGTGGCCTTCTTTGGTCTTGTTGCCCCCCCTGCCAGCCCTCTACCACCCTCAGCCCGGAGAGGGAGATAACAGCGTTGTCCCTCCGCGGGCCTCCAAACAAACAGGGCAATGTGCCCCCCTGGGCGGGCACCTTGGACCCCGCCAAATGGCCACACTTGTGTGGGTGCTGCTGTTCCTGCCATCTTAGGGCCATGAATGGACAAGCGGGGCATTGAGGGCTGCGGGGACAGGCACAAACGCTCCACTGTCTCCCCTCTCACACCTTCCCCTCCTCCTCCTCGGCCCCTCTGCCCGGAGGACAATGGCTCCATCCATGCCAAGGTTCACAGCTGGCAAGGGCGGAGGAGAGGCCAGGGACAAGGGTGGAGACTCGGAAGGGGAAGGGACTCGGGGAGGGACGAGGACTCAGGGAGATGGGACATGGGGGGTGAATTCGAGAGGGACTGGAAGAGGAGAAGGTGCGGAGAAGGCAGGGGGGAAGGTGGGAGGAGAAGGAAGAGGGCTCAGGAAGGTTTGGGATGGAGGATGGGGCTGGGTCATGTCTTCTGTGTGGAGCTGCCCACCACTTCCCGCGGGGCTCCCTGAGGGACATGCCCATGCCCCGCTGTGGCTCTTGAGATGTCTCCCACCACACACCTTGTCCTCTCCGAGGCCTGGGAGAAGGAGAGAGGGCATTATCATAGAATTATAGAATGGTTTGGGTTGGAAGGGACCTTAAAGATCATCCAGTTCCATGATGGGGGGACACCTCCCACTAGACCAGGTTGCTCAAAGCCTCGTCCAACCTGGCCCTGAACCCCTCCAGGGATGGGGCAGCCACAGCTTCCCTGGTCTTCTCTTATCTCTCTATTTATACACCTATCCAGGGTATAGATACTGGCTTGGATCCCCTTCCTCCTCCTACATCAGGAATATCAATGCTGCTCAGCAGGTATGGGAGCCATGATGGGCCACATTAGGTGTTAGAGACACTTCCCAGCTTGTCCCCAGGCCCTTTTGTCAGATATTTTCTTCTGTGCATGTAAGCTAAGGAGTTGTGGGCCTGTGTGAGGGCAGAAGGAGCTTTCCTGAGGAGGTGGGGATGGTGCTGCTGAGTCTGGACACTGGGCTGAAGGGTGGTTTGGTTGTGGTTTGCTCTTAAGCCAAGTTGTTGCTCCAGGGTCTTCCTGGTCCTTGGAGACCCTGTAACACCTTTTCTCACTGTGGTAAATCTGGGGTCTTGGCTAAATCCCACCAGTCCTGTATCTCTATTCCTTCTCCAGTCCTGCATCTGCGTCTCACCCAAGCTGGCGTGGGATGGTTTCTCCTCTCAGGAGCGAGGGATTGCAATGGGGTGAGATGTGGGAGAGGGATGGAAGCTCAGCAAGAACGGGATGGGAACTGCCAGGGAGGAGGGGGGTTTGATATGGTCGGGCTAGGTACAGTCCTGACCTCTCCACGGAGGAGGTGTTGGGTCTATGTTCAAAGCACCTATGTGACACCCAAATTAAAGTTCCTGGAACCCTCCGGTTCTGGGTAATGCCCAAGTTCTCACGAACCACCATCTCCTTAGCCCCGAATTTGGTTTTTTTCCCCAGGATCTTGCCCCGCAGACCCTCAGAGCTCAACCTTGGCTGTGTTTCTGGTGTGACTTTGGATCTTGGGGGTTCTGCTCTAGTGTGAACGGGGAATGCACGAGCTGCTCCATGGCTTTGGGCCGTCCTTGGTGATGGGCTGGCGAGGGGGATGTCCCTGGGGATGGGACACAAGGGTGGTGTCTCTACCTCTGCATTGATTGGGACAGTCTCACCTTTTGTGAGCACGTGTGCGGTAGAAGGATGTCCTAATTCTTCTGAAACTCCTCGGTGATGGTGTTTAGGAGTGAAGGTCCCTAAAGTCAAGCCGTTGCCTGCATTGACACCACGGAGATGTTTCCCACACTGGCAGCCCCCACAGGCTGTGCTGGGGGGGGTGAAGGAAGATGATGGAGGGGGCTGGCGTGAGGAGGGGCTCACCCCATGAAGGAACACTCAGGGAGAGAGTCCGGGGGCCCCTCTCAGAGCCTCGGGCAGCCGGGGATTTGCTCCGGGGTGGTCCCGACAGGGCTTTGGGGGAGACGGAGGAGTGGTCTGGCCTGGCGTCCCACTCGGGTTACAGGAGCCCCTTTTTGCTGGGAGTGACTGGTTATCGTTACAGTCAGGTAATAAAGAGCATTAATTAAGGAGGAATGCTGGGCCAGTATCTGGGGGGAGGCGGGGGCTGCGGGGTTGCCATCTCTCCTACCGGAGGGGATCTTTCCCCCCACTTCTTACTCTCTGGGCAGCCCAGGGTTGGGTATATGAGCGATGGGGAGATGGTCCCTCTGTCCCTTATGCGAGGAGCTGTGTCCCCATGGGTGGTTCTTCCTCGTTGGCAGCCAAGTCTCTGAGCAAGGACAGGATTTTCATAGAATCATAGACCGGTTTGCTTTGGAAGGGACCTTAAAGATCATCCAGTTCCATGATGGGGGGGACACCTCCCACCAGACCAGGTTGCTCCAAGCCCCCTCCAACCTGCCCTTGAACCCCTCCAGGGATGGGGCAGCCACAGCTTCTCGCGGCAACCTGGGCCAGGCTCTCACCACCCTCACAGCCAAGAAGTTCTTCCCCACATCTCATCTCCATCTCCCCTCTTTCAGTGTCAAACCCTTCCCCGTCCTCCTAGGGCTCCCCTCCCTGATCCAGAGTCCCTCCCCAGCTTTCCTGGAGCCCCTTGAGGGACTGGAAGGGGCTCCAAGGTCTCCCCAGAGCCTTCTCTTCTCCAGGCTGAACCCCCCCAACTCTCTCAGCCTGTCTTTGTTTTGTCGCGGCCCCTCGCTGTGTCCCACCCCAGGCAGGACAGGGGGGATGCTGTCTCCATCCAGAGCGAAGCAGGGCTGTGATGCTGGATGCTCCTCAGGCGTTGCCCATCAGGCTCCTGCTGATGGAGGTGGAGAAGCAGGGCTGAAGCCGAGTGTCTGAAGCTGAAGCTTTGAAGCCCTGCAGCACCCTGGGCTTAGGCGGTGTTTGGTTTGCCAGCCACGGCACGGATTCCTGGTGCTCGCGGCCAGGCCAGCGGCCAATCCACCAGGAGCGAAGGATAAACAAGGGAGGAAGCCGAAGGGGGTGCTGAGCAGCGCGAGGCCCCGGGAATGTGCCGATGCGGCAGCCGCCGATTGCACAACTCCTCTTGCACGGCCACAGGAACGTGCTCTGCACTGGGGATCTGCTCTTCACCACGGTGTGGTAGGATTCTGAGCTTCGCTGTGACCTACCAGGTCATGGCTGGTGGGCTTTCATGCCCAGCATGGATTTGTTCTGCTCAGCCGTGTGTCCCACCAATGGAGCCGCTGGAAGAGGGAACACGGCACCTTCCCATGTAGGATCATCAACCAGGGGCTCCTGGGGTCTCCTGGTCCTGTTCCACCACGGACCTGCTGGATATTTTGGGTTTGTCGCCCTGTTCAGCAGTGGTTTGGTCACCGGGGTGTTCTGTGCCTCAGTTTCCCCATAAGCACCCTGCCTAGGGAGGGCACCAAGCGGAGCTCCTTGGGCTGGTGGCAGTGACCAGCTGAAGGACCATCCCAAAAGTCATGGCCTTCCCAGCTGCCTGTGCTGTGCCACCAGCACCACCTCCACAAGCCTCCTGTCCCCGCTGTGCCATGCCAGATGGCTGCCTGAGCCACCTGCCCTTTGCACCCAGGTTTCAGGTGAAGGTTTCCACGCAGCAGCATGAGGGATCTGGCCCATCTGTAGGTCAAGGACATCAAAGCAAAGGGCTGGTGGCACTATTTCCTGCGGGCTGCTCCCTCTCCTGGGCACTTCCCAGCGTGTCCCTAGGTTTGAAGGCAGCTCAGCAACGTTCCTCCAAAGCCCTGGGACCACAGATGCTTGTCACCATCCCGGCCATGGTGGCTTCTGTGGTGCCAGGGTCTAGAGCTTTCAGTTCATCTTAGTCGCGGTCATCTTCTCACCACCTTCCACAGCTCTCGGGTTGGAGCATGGTGCTTCATTTGTAAGGAAACCCTTGAAACCCACAACAAAAATTCACCCTCTGGTATGTGGTCTTGGTGCCCCGGGGAGGCTCTAGGCTTGGCAGAGCTTCTCCTCTTCCTTCTCGTCACCGCTGTCCCCCTCCACCACCTCAACCCTTCGCTGACGTTCCCCAGCCCGTGAAGACGGTTGACCTCCTTGTCATCTCCGGGTTCCCACATCTGGTTCTCGTTAGCAGATCCCAGGATGAAGTTCTTCAGCTCCCTCCCTTCCTCCCACCCCCAGGTGACCCAGGCAGGATTACGGGTGATTAGAAGACCGGCAACAGGGCAAGAATAGTTGGGGGAGGGACCGTTATAAATAGAAATACCATAAACTTATCAGCCTATCACTTGGGGTAAATTCTGCTTTTAATCTCTCAGACCTGTAAATATGACGACTGGCGGGGGCCAGGCTCCATTAACCCTTTCAGAGCCCCGGGGCCCATCTCTGATGGCCAGGACCCCCTGAAAACAGGACCGGGGTAGCCAAGTTCTTGAGCTGAGAAGGTGTCACCAGGAGGGACGAGCTGCCAGCCCCATGCCGTGGGAGCGGGGAAGCGGGGGACGGGACGGTGGGGCGGGAAGCACCTCCGTTTGGATGTCAGTGGTGTTTGGAGGGTTGGGGGAAGGCAGAGAAAACCAGTCCAAACATTGGGATTCCTGACATTCTCACACGTACGGGGGCCTCCGCTCACGAGGAGGGTGCCCGGGTTTAACATCTTCTTGTTCTCCAGGCAAAGTTTACTTTTTTTAGGGATCTCCTCGAGCCTTTGGGGAAGGAGGGGTGAGAAAGCAGAGCAGACGGAGGGGTGTGAGAGACGGGTGGCAATGCCAGGGGAGGGCCAAGAGGAGGACGGGACGTAGGGACCCGACAGGTTTGGGAGTTTCTTTGCAGCAGTTGGGAAGTAGAAGGTTGTCCTGGAAGAGTTTTGCCCCAAGGAGTCTGTGCGGGGAGGTCGGTGTAGTAGAACTGGCTGAATTACTCAGTCTTGGTACCCTCCTGACCTGGGATGTTCATTGAGAGGAGGTTTGGGACACCCTCTGAGTGCCCAAAGGACCTCTCCCTTGGCTTGTTCCTCTGGGCTGGAAGGCAGAATTCATCCTGCTGAGCTCTGGGGACATCAAAGGGTGACGAGACCTCGTGTGTTCTCTTTGGGGCTGGTGCAGAGTCGTGGCCGTAGGCAGGGGATGCTGTTTTTCCCAGGGGGAGAGGGTGAACACGGGGCATCTCGGAGCTTTCCGGGGCTCCTCCATCTCTCTTTTGCTGGGGCAAGGAGATGTTGGGGGTGAGTCTGTCTCCTGCGGAGCTTCCCAAGGTCCCTCCTCGGTGGGTTCCTGCTCCCTCCTAATCCCCACTTGGGAAGGGGGAGGGAGCATTGTTAGTGTCGTGAGGAGCTCGTGACTCAAATGGAGAAGTATTAGCTTTTAATTAATCACCTAAGCTGGCTTTTGGTAAGAGCCCGGCCTGTGTGGAAGCTCCGGGTGGTGGGACATTCCTTTTTTTGCCAGTGAGACCCACTGCCCTGACATGGGCCAGGCAAAACGGGGAAGTGACTCTGTCCCCAAGCAGAGGAAAACCCTTTATTTTTAATTTTATTCTATCAAGGCCAGGCTGGATGGGGCTTTGAGCAACCTGGTCTGGTGGAAGGTGTCCTTGCCCAGGGCAGAGGGGTTGGAACTGGATCATCTTTAAGGTCCCTTCCAACCCTGACCATTCGATGAGTCTTTCTAGAGATTTTCAGTGCCCCTTCCCACGGCACATGTGCGGCCACGGCTGTTATCACCCCTCAGCAGCACAACTGACGCACCTCTCACGTCACGTTGCTTATCTCCTCCTTCACCTGGGTCTCTTCTGAGGGCTCATGAAGGTGACTTTTAAGACAAAGTAGCAAAGAAATAGGAAAACGCAGCACAGCGCTGTCTGTTGAGGACCTCCTCTCCTTGCTGGGTAGATCATTGGCTCCTCTTCAACTGTGGAGAAGGTCCAGGAGTTTGGAAGCATGAGGGAAACCCACTGGGGTCAAACATCTTGAGAACTTTTCTTGGACAGGCTCAGTAGCTTGTGGAATGGTGGAATGGCAGCAAAATTGGTGAAGTGCCTTTTTTTTTTTTTTTTTTTTTTCTTCTTTGACCCTGGAACTTGGGATGGAGGCAACTTTTCTGGTAGCTTTTTGTGGCAGCTTCTCACAAGACTTGTTCCCCAGACCCCTCACCAGCTTTATTGCCCTTCTCTGGACACGTCCCAGCACCTCAATGTCTTTCTTGTAGTGTCACCCCTAACTTGAAGCAGGACAATGGCATGGTTGCTACCGTATCATTGCAACTTCAGGAGAGGAGGTGGCTGTCACAAAGGAGTCCCCCTGTGCTGACCTGGGGTCTGCAGCTGTAGAAGTGAGGTACTGGCACCACTTAAAGGTCTTAAAAGGTCTGCCTGCCCCATCCTCTTCTCGCCTCAATGGCAGCACCGTTGCATGTCCCTGCTCCAGATGCATCCTTCCATGTTCAAGGCCAGGTTGGAGGGGGCTTTGAGCAACCTGGTCTAGTGGGAGGTGTCCCTGACCAGAGGAGGGGGTTGGAACTGGATGGCCTTTAAGGTCTCTTCCAACCCAAACCACGCGATGGGAGAGCATCACCACCTTCTCACCCAAGTCCCCCAGGTGCACAAAGGGTTAGGCGACTCCCAAGTGAATGGCTACCCGTTTTTTTCCCCTCTAGCCAGGGTTACTAAGGGAGAGATCCCTCTGTCCGCGCACACGCCCTGTCCATTTGGCAGAATTCCTGGCTGGATTTATTTCTGCCGATTTGCTTGTCTTGGTATGAAAGGGATTTGCAGAGGGGAGAGCTGCAATTGGCCGGCGTTGGGCTGAAAACCCCCCGTTCTGGGGTTTGCGGTTCAGCGGTTGACCTTTCCCCAAGCGCATGGAGGGGGGGAGAGGCGAGGGGTCAGGGTCTTCTCCTGGGTGAGGAACGTTGTGCTTCAACGTGGAGCCCGTGGGGTCTTTCAGGAGGGGCTGTCTTCATTATCTGAGCTTGGGGAGGTGGGGAAGAGGAGGGGGGGAGCTGGGTCTTCTCTTCCATTTTCTTGGCAGTGTCTTTGGCACCGAGGGCTGGCACCGACCCCAGAGGGCTGCAGACTCCCACTTCAGAGAGACAGATAAAGAAAGCACTTTCTGTCAACAAAACCCAGCCCCAGCTTCCCCAGAACAGGAGAGGGGAGGAGGAGGAGGAGGATCCCTCCGGGAGAAAGGAGAGGGAAGTCCACCTCTTGCTGAAGCAGAGATGGAGGAGGGCTCCTTGCGGGGTTGGGAGCTGATCCAGAGCTGTCATGGAGACATTCCGGCGAGGAGAGGGTCCAAAAGGAAGGAAACCAGCTTTCCCAGAGCACCCCCTGAGCCCACCAGCTCTGCGGGGATTGCTCCCTCCTGTGTGGAGCCCCTCCATCAGCCCCACCAAGGCCGGTGACTCCCAAAGCTTCACTGACAAAGCTCTCGCAGGCCACATCAGTGCCAAGTTGTTAGTGGTGGTTGGGCAAGACCTGGCTCTGGTACTCTGTGGAGCCGTGGGTCTTGCATAGCTCAGGCTTGACCCCATGGTCTCCCTTCTCCCACGTCTCCTCAGCCTGGGCCCTGGAAGCCAGTGTGTCCCACAGCCCAAACATGGCTCAAAAACTGCTGTGGACAAACCCCACCTGGGTGTCCAACTTCCCAGGTAGTACCACCACCATGGTTTGTCCTATGTGCCCCATCTCTGTCTGTGGTTTTACACTGGGGGTGGACTTGGCAGTGCTCAAGCTGAAGGCTCTGCTGATCCCTCAGATCAGTTTCTTGACTCCACAAAGATCCGGTGGCTTTTCTGACCTGCAAACAGCGGCCTTCTGTGTCCTTCTCAAGGCTCACGCTTCCCCTTCCTCTCCCCTTGCAGGCCACGACATTAATGGAGCTCTGGAACCATCCAACATTGACACCAGCATCCTGGAAGAGTACATCAGCAAGGAGGACTCACCAGATATGTAAGTGGTTCCCTTGCTCAGCAGCAGGAACAGCCTTTCCTGTTGTTTTCTGTGGAGGGACGTCAAGCAATTTCCAACCCTGCAATTCAAAGAACTGTTTGGAAATCACTGCACACCCTGGACATGCCTATGTCCTTCTCAAAGTCCTCCTTTATTGCTCTTTGCTCCTTTACTCCTTTCCAGTTCATCCTCCTGTCTCTTCCTGGCTTCTTGCCTTTGAATTTCCCCTGTCTCCTGTCCCCTCAAGACTTTTCCTTAACTTGCGCCATGGGAAAGCAGGGTCTGGAAGCACCGTGTGGAAGATTAAATCCCCAGCAGGACGAGAAGGGCAGGGTCTCCCCGTGTGCTGGCAAAGCTTGGGGGAGCAGATGTAGGTAGCAACCAGGGTGATCTGGGCCACAGGGTGGGAGCAGGACCTTGGGGCTGAGGTGACAAAGTGGCTTCACCTGTGTTAGTCTGTGAGCTGAAGGAAGGTGGGCAGATCCTGCTGCCTTCACAAGCTTTGAGGTTGGTGTCCTGGCCACCTTTGCAGCTCCACAGGTGGAACTTGCTCCCTTGAGGCTGGACCAGTCCCACCAACCCAGGTGATCGACCTGCCTCCCTGTACGCTCCTGCTGGTGCCACCACAATGCTGCCTGTTCTGCTGGTTTTTTTCTGGGTGTCCCCCAGCGTCCGAGTGGCTCTGTCACCACTGCCGGGGAGGGGAAGGGTGGGCAGAAAGTGCCGTCTCCCTGTCCCTCTGCTGAGGTTGTCCCCCTTCTCTCTCCCAGCTGTTTCCCCGACATCCCCGCTTCAGCCAGCTACACTCACCCCCAGCCCTCCAGCTCAACCACTGTCAACGTGCCTCTTGCCGGCTCCATCACCAATGTGACCAACCCCTCTTCCAGCGGTTCCCTCCACCTTCCTCCCCCGGGCAGCCAGATCCCAATCCGACATGGTCCTCTTCTGGCCAACCCTTGCGGACCCGGCTACGGTGCTCACCTCAACTGCAATAACAACAATGGCATGGTGGTGCCCAAGGGCTACCTTGGCGGGCACTGCCTAAACAGCGTGGTCCCTCCAATCAAATCAGAGCCCAAGGCCTCCTACGCACCTGGGTAAGTGCGGGTTGGGGTGGCAGAAGAAGGGCAAGTGGTGGGACAAGTGCTCCTCCAGGCTGGTAGGGCCTGGAGGGTTGGTAGAGTTTGTCCCATCATGCCTTTACTCCAGAGCGTCACTCTCTATTAAGCCCTCGCTTCTCAGAGAGATGCTTTTTTTTTCACAAATGAAAGTCCTGAAGCTTCTGGGGAGGTTTTTTGGTAGATCTGGTCTGTGGGCATGGAGTTGGAGAGGCTCAGTGGCATCCCTCCATGTATGGAGGCATGGACATTCTCTTGGTCGGACATTGTAGGGACTCCACTCCAGAGGAGAAAAAGGCAGCGTCTGAGCTGGATTTGTGCTCCTTTGCAACGAGCTCGGACGCCCTGGTGAAGAGGATGAACCAGGTTTTAGTATTACTGAAGGACTCAACTGGACAATTAGCCCTGGCAGGAGAAAAGATGTGGTTCCTGCTCTCTCGGAACAGGAAGAGGCAGGAAGGGAATGACCCTGACAGGCTGGGAGAGCAAAGGGACGTGGCAGCTGCCATCTGCAGTGGCCAAGAGGACAGAGACTGTGTCAGAAGAGAGCATATTGGTAGGCTCAGCATGCTGAGAAGGTATGGTCCTACGGTGGTGTCTGGAGTAGGAGCTGAAACTCATAAAGCTTTAGTACCTGGAGACCCAAAGGGAAGAACGCATCTGGTCTCCTTCTCCTCCTGCACCTCTGTGGTCCGTGCTGCTGTCCCCCGGCCACAGAACCATAGAATGGTTAGAGTTGGAAAGGACCTTAAAAATCATCGAGTTCCACCCCCATGCCCTAGGCAGGGACACCTCCCACCAGACCAGGTTGCTCAAAGCCCCATCCAACCTGGCCTTGAACCCCTCCAGGGATGGGGCAGCCACAGCTTCTCTGGGAAGAAGTCACAGGGGAGTGGAACAAGAAGATGATCTGGAGCTGGAGAGATGAAAATCAGTGTGCAGCAGCTTATTCATCAGCAGGAGGCCGTGGCGGTTGGCCATAGTTGTACCAGGAGGAGCTTGGCCATGGTCCATCCTGGAGCACTGCTGAGGGGTGGCCCTGGAAGACTCTCTGCACAGCCCGTCTCTGTGCCTTCTCCAGCGGTGGATGTGAGGGACCAGGAGACCAGGATGGCCCTAGGACTGCTCATCTCTGCAAGCCCCTGGGCTGGTTTTTCTCCCTCCTCTTTGAGCCCTCTAGTGTTGCCAGCAAGTACAGCGTGGAGATCCCCAGGTTTGGAAGCCTCCAGCACACTGAACCAATGATTCAGCCATAATGCAGCTCCCTTGGGATGACTTTGGCCCTTTGGATCAACTTGGAAAGATCTTCCAGAAAGAGACAAGCTAAAGAAAATCCACCCTTTTTTATTCCCCGAGCAGGGACTTCTCCTCTGCTGTGTACCCAGAAGGCTACATACAGCTAAGGGGGAACCGTGCCCAAAAGCATGATGTGATGCCTTGTCCTGTCCCTTCTTCATGCATCTGGTGTTCTCCAGGATGCGAGAGGTCATGAGGAAGGATCATAGCTTGCTCTTGGAGGTGGAGACCTTGGTTTGTATGCAGATGGACTGGGTCCGCTTTGACAGCAACGTTTCTTTGGCATCCCAGAATGACTGTTCATCATTCTACTAGGCTTTTTCTGGAGAAGTGACATCTCACATGTTGGATACCAACAAACTGTTCCTTTGGACTGGGCTCATCCACGCTATTTGCCTGTGTGAATTCTGCAGTGTCCACCTTTCTGCTGCAAGGCTTTTTCCAGCCTCCAGGATTCCCTGAATTGTCCATGGCCCTTGTTACTGGCCAAAACTTGGCTTGATGAGGCACAAATCCTGATAAATTCATAGGAAAGACAGCATGAAGTCGTGGCCAGAGTGGCAAGGAGCCTGAAAATAGGGCTGGTGATAGATGCTCCAGCCCAAGCGTAGGAGGGGAGCGGTGGGAAGGTCCTACAAGGGAAGGTGGAGGATGAGGGAAGCGTGGTGAGGGTTTGTTGTTGAGGTTACCCTACCTCCTCCCTCTCCAGCTGTGTACCAGTTACCATGAAGAACCCATTTACTTCATGGGTCTTGAGCTGGTGCAAGAAGGTCCTGGTGGGTGTCCTGGTTGGCAGCTGTAGCTGTGGGTGCCGTCAGGAGCAGAATTTCCTTCCTGCATCTCTAAGGGCTTCATTTGCTTTTTGGCCAGCTTTCATCTGAGAAGCATTTGTTTGTCTGGGATTAATTTGCAGCCACGAAAGCTGATGCTGTAAGATGGGGGAATGGGAAAGGATCCCCTTGTGATGAGGAATGAGGTGTCAGGAGGTGGGCAGGACAACAGCCATGTTTGTTTTAGATGGAGCAGGCTTTGGCGAGGTTCTGGGCTGCTGAAACCTCCTGGGGGCTGTGTGTCACTGGTGATGGAGCGGATGTGAATGGGCAGAATCTCCCTGCCAAGGTTCTCCATGGGACAGAGGACACTGCAGACACCAAGGTGAAGGGTGTCTTTCTCCAAAGCATGAGCAACGACTTCTCCAGCCACCAGAGCCACCATCTCCCTGCCCGTCTCCAGTGACCATGGCTCAGTCTATCTGGGAGCAGGGCCTCAACTTTTGCCATGCGCTTGAGCTCCAAAATGCTGCTACTAGAGAAGAACCAGTGTCTGAAACAGCCAAGTCCCTCTACTTGTGGTGGAAATTCTACCTTGGCCTGAAGATGTGTGGGGCCCAAGCTGCTGCTGCAGTGGGATGCGTGTTGAGGAGGCTGCAGAAAGAAAGAAGAAAAATTAATTGAAATGAATTTCCAAGGAGGTGGTTGGGAAATTGCTGAAGACCCCATTTGCTTGAAGTCTGTGCTGGCCCTGGGTAGAGGAAGGAAGGATGGAGGAGCTAAACAGCTCCCTGAAGTCTATGACCGGGCTGGTCCTCAGTCCTGCTGTCCCCAAGCCATGGGAGCTGTGAGTTCCCCCTTCTATTTGGTGGCATTTTGCAGTCCTGATGAGGTTGGGGTAGAGCCAGGGTGGCGCAGCCAGCAGCTGTGGTGGTGCTCAGGTTGGTACAGGTCACAAGGCAGGATCCATCCCCTGGGTATCCCAGCCTTGGCTTTTGGGCATCGGATCCCAGTTCCCAGCCCCAGCTCCCCCAGAGCCTCCCATTTACCTACCATGAAGCGCATGATCTCTCTCTGGGGGAGGGATAACATCTCTGGTTGGCTTCTTTTAACTGGAGACACAAAGTGTCCCTGCTCCCGAGGTCCCGCTGTGGGGAGCCGTGACAGTCTCCAGCTCGTCCCTGGGGTGGCGGGGATCTGCTGCAGGCACCCCGGGGATTCCCAACCGGAGCCTGGAGGGTGCTGGGATCAAACTGGACCTAGTGGTTGTGCTGGAAACTGGTTTAAAATGACCTTCCCTTCTCTTTCCCCATCGCTCCACAGCACTTTACCCGACTCCCCCCCGGACTCCGGATCAGAAGCCTATTCCCCTCAGCAGGTGAACGGTAAGTGCTTAAAAGAGAGAGAGAGAGAGAGAGAAAGGGTGGAGGGGGGGTGGTAAAATAATAATAATACTACTAATCCCAACGTCCTTCCCCCCCCTCTTGGTTCTGGGAAAGTGGTTGGCTCTGAAATCTTTATCAGACGGGAGAAAACAGGCGGCTGCAATACGTGGGGAGATTATCAGTTAGTAAATATCCCCAGACTTTTCGCCTATTGTTCGGCGGCTGGTCTCTGCCGGAGGGGGGGAGAGCGAGCGAGCGAGGGACCGGGAGAGAAGGCGAGGTGGGAACCCACTTCCACAGGGAGAAACCGGCGTGTGTGGCTTGTGTCCCCTGTCGTCCCCCCCGAGGCCCTGGGGGGCCAGGGTGGGATGCGTGGAGCCTGCGACCTTCCATCTCCTGCCCCCCGCCTCGGCTGAGCCGAAGGCAAGGGGTGTGAGAGCGTGTCCCCCCCCCCGGACATGGAGCCCGGCCCTGGGAGGCAGAAATGAACTCGCCGTTCAGCAGTAAGTTCCTTCCCAGCCCTTCCTTCCCCCTCCCCAGCTCATCCCGGGGGTCTCCTCCCCCTGCAAAGGGCAGAGAGAGATGGGTTTTCCCCTGGCCAGGTCACCTCCAGACCCTCCCCTGGGGAAGCCACCGAGCGTTATTTGGTGACTCTGGTGACCTTCACTGCTCTTTGGTGGAAGAAACTCCTTGGTGAGGAAGGAAGGAAGGTTGCTTCTGGTCTCCCTTCCCCCTCAGCAGCAGCACCCTCTTCCCCAGGCTCCAGCCCAGTCCCCACCAGGAACAGCGCCTGCTCTTTTTTTCTTTCTTTTTTTTTTTTTTTTCTGATGGAAGAGGTCAAGAGTTCTGTTTATCTTGCTAAAAAAAATCCCTGGAATTCCTCCTGGCCCTTCCTTAAATATAACAAAGAGGCCGGGTTGCTCACCGCGGGGAGAGCTCTGCTTTGAGGTGCTGCTGGAGAAGAGGCTCCCGGAGAGTAGCCACAAAGCAGCTCCTTCCTCACCAGGGAAGGACCAGATCCCCGGACCTGGTTTCTCCCTGGAGCTGGGAGCACCAGAGAATCAGCCCCTGTCCCCACCCTGGTTCCACGCCACGGTGGATGGAAAGATCACGCGGTGAAGATGCAGTATCTGCTGCCAGGGCGTGTTTCTCGGACACTCCATCCATGTGTTGTCCCTTAAAAGCTGCACAAGGTCCCCCAGCTTGTCCCAGAGCCACCAGTGCCGAGGTTGGCTGTGCTGCAGGGGCAGGATGGTCACTTCAGGTGTTGTAAAGATGCTTTTCTTGCTCTCTGAGGGTTGTTTTGAGGCTTTTTGGGAGCTGCATCCACCAGCTGGGCTGAGCTCCTCGGCCAGTTGTGTTGTTGAGCCCTGCGAGTCTTTGCTCCCAGTTACGGGGCTGGAAGCTGAGTCCTCCTCAGGATGGCAGGAGCAGAGCCGGGTAAAGGGGGATGTCGTGCCCGGTACCATCACTACCCGGCTGAAAAACAGGGAGACACACTGTCCCAGGGATGTCACCCGTCAGCCTTGGCCATTGCAAGGCTGTTCTTTGGTCCTCATCTCCAAACTCCTGAGGATGGAGACCTTCCCTTCTCCCTGGAGCTTGGGCTGTCCCTGAGACATCTCCAGAAGGCAGACTGGTCTGGCCGGGAGCATGGGCAGAGGATTCCAGTTCGATTTGGGCTGGAAAAGGTCACTGAGAGATCTTGGCGGGTAGGAGAAAGCCTTGAAAGGGAGAAGAATGGGTGGCAGCGGCCCTGCCCCAGCAGCCTTCAGTAGGAGGGTTTGGCGTAAATACATTTCACTTTTCCAGACCTTGCAACGGGAGGAGTTTTCTGACTCCTGGTCAAGTGCTTCGGCCTCATTAGTCAACCGCTGGCCGGTTGTTCTGAGACCAAAGTCCATCCAGCCCAGCGTGGCTCAGGGCTGGCTGGTGGCACCAGCTTAGGGGAGCAGCCTGGCCCAGACCCAGCAGATACCTTCTCCGCTGTTCCCCTCCATGTCCCCGTAGCCTGTGACAGGCTTGGCCAGTCCCTGCGTGTGTTTTCTCCCTCCTGCAGTTTGCTGGTGCTTGGTTTAATGGGATGTCAGGGTGCGAAGAAGCTTTGTCTTGTGCTTAAAACACCTCCAGAGTCACTGTTCCCTTCCCACCCCTTGGTTTTCTTCTACCCCATGGCCAAGTGGCTCCAGGAATTAGTCCTTCATTTCTGCAGGGACCTTGGCACCCTGGGGGGACACTTGAACGTGCAGGTTGATGCGGGGACACCTCCAGCCATGAGGCAGAGGCTGTGAGAACAGATGAGCTTTGGTCCTCTTGAAGAAAAGGTGGGAGAAGGTTGGTTTGGTGGGGCTGGGGACCAGGCTGCGTGTTTCTCATGGGCAGGGAATCCCAGCAAAGAGCTTCTTTTCGGTGACAGAGTCTCAGCTGCACCTTTGGTGATCTCCAGTTCCAGTTTCTCTTGGATGATGGGCTTCAGCTGGGCATCAGCACCCGGCTCCATCCCAGGTCTTGACCAAACCTGCCTGAGGGTGCTTTGTCAGCACAGGTTTGGTGCCTGGGATCCTGGGGAGCTCTCAGGAGGGTACATGAGTTTACCTGATCTTTCTACCAGTGTTTAAAGGCCCATGGTGTCACTCTCCTGAGCAAACACAGGCTTTTTCGAGGGCTGTTGAGATCTTCTGGTTTAGCGCTGGGATGGGAGGGAAGGACTTCCAGGCAAGAGAAATGTTGAATTTCCCCAGGAGGCTCCATTACCCGCTTCTTCAGGGGCTGCCTGTGAATGCCTCAAATTCCCATTCATCCACGTCGTTCACTCACATTTTCCCGGGAGATTTTTCACAGGAGAATTCCTGAATTCTTTCAGGTCCTATTTTGTCTTCAGCGTGACATTTTCTCTTCAGCCTCCGCTGTTCCGAAAAGGTTCTCTCGCCTGTAAAATCTGGAGCATTGAGATTTTTCTGGGCACGTGATTTCTTGCTCACGCTCTGCCAGCTCCTTTCTCATGGGCTGAGGTGGATGATCATTCTTTTAGTTTTCCAGTATTTTTTTTTCCCCCTGAGTTTCTTCACTTGCAGGATGTAGCTGTGGAAGGGTTGGATTTTGCTAAAGAAGCATGTTCCAGGTGAAAAACTGCTTCTCTTTACAGTTTCTTTCTCCGCTTGACAGCTTCTGCAGGGAGAATAGAGAAGCTGGAGTAAGAGATGGTTGCAATTCACAGACTCAGATCTTTGCCTTCCACTTGCTCGCTCTAATTTCTTAGAGTGCATTAAAACGTTAAAAATAAGCTGCTGAAATGATGCCGATGATTCTCGTACAGTTTTGAGAAGGCACTTAATCCTCTCCTGGTGGCTGAGTTCTGGTGAGCGTGGTGTGAAAACGTCACCGCTGTGGTCACCAGTGTGACCAGCCCTTCCAGTTTTCTCACCAGCGCATGTGTTTTTTCCTTAGTAAAATTATTCGTATTATTTCCTTTGGTCAAATCGCTCATTTCTTGTCATTCTCCAGGGGCATTGGGTGAGGTTGGGTGAGGTTCAACCACCTTGCTTTCCTTCGCACACTTTACTTTTTTGCTCTTCACCCCCAGAAATGTTTCCATAGAGTCATAGAATTGTCTAAGTTGGAAGGGACCTTTGAGATCATGAGTCCAACAGTTTTGGTTCTAGTTAGACTGCCCAGAAGCCCTCTTTATTGAGTTCTGGCCACCTGGAAGCCTCAGCAGCTGCAGAAAGGGAGGTGGATTTGCATCCCCCTCCACACCCCAAGCGTATCTTTTCGTGGTGGTGTAGTCAAATCGCCCCTCATCGTGGTGTGGCTTTAGTATCCAGTTCCAAATGGGGGAGGAGAAAGTCAGGATCGCATTTGAATGTCCCTTTTTGTTTATTTAAATTTAGAGATCAAAGTCTCCTTCTGGTTTAAATTGAAATAAAAACCCAACAACCAAGCAAGTGCCCCCATGGAAAGTCTCAGGGGTGATGCTGGTGAGCTGGAGGTGTTCAGGTCATTCAGTTGTCTCTGCTTTTCTCTAGTCATTCCCATGCTTTTCTCTGCTCTGGATGGAGAAGAGCACAGCAAATGTCCTTGCATGGTGGTACCCCAACACAGTGAGGAGACATCTTTGGTGCCTCTGGCCCAAGCTGGGTGTCCTGGGGCCATCTCTCTGCTGGGTCTAATAGAGGAGACCAGGCAACGCACCAAGCTGGGACCCCATGCCCCATGGGATTAATCCCACCCTTGGCTTCTCAAGGCTCTGGCAGTCTGGTTTCTTAGCAGGGTGTTCTGGCTCACAGCTACGAGGAGCTCTGGCACCATCAAGAGGGTCTTCTTTGCACATTGTCGGGCACTTTTCTTGGGCCATGCCCAAAATCAGTGAAATTTGGTGAAGTTCAGGTGCTTTCTCTTCAGCTTTCCATTTTCAGGAAAGCTGGGGAGGGACTCTTAATGAGGGGAGGCCGTACGAGGAGGGGAAGAGTTTGACACTGAAAGAGGGGAGATTGAGATGAGATGTGGGGAAGAACTTCTTTGCTGTGAGGGGGGTGAGAGCCTGGCCCAGGTTGCCCAGCGAAGCTGTGGCTGCCCCATCCCTGGAAGGGTTCAAGGCCAGGTTGGAGGGGGCTTGGAGCAACCTGGTCTGGTGGGAGGTGTCCCTGCCCAGGGCAGGGGGTGGCACTGGATGATCTTGAAGGTCCCTTCCAACCCAAACCGTTCTATGACTCTATGGGTTCATGAAGAAAGCCATGGCCAGGATGGATCAGGAGAGGGTCTGTGCTGGTCACAGGCTTAGGACACACAGTCCTGAAGGTCTAACAGCTACTACTCCTTCTCTCTTTCAAGATCCTCACCTCCTCCGGACCATGACCCCCGAGAGCATGTGCCACATGACTCCCCCTTCTCGCCTGGAGCATCCTCCTCCACCTCCACCTCCCCCTCCACCACCACCCCACCTCCAGGGTCCTCCCCC
>VXAK01008468.1:36094-67224 GCA_013399435.1 Arenaria interpres
CGCCGCCCCCGCCACCCCCTCACCCACACCAGCAGCAGCACAACCCTCACTACCCTGGCCTGCAACGGGACATGTTCATGAAGGCCGAGCCCCTGATGCCACCCTACGGCATGGGGCAGGGCATGGCGCCCGCCGACCTCCACCATGCCCAGCAGTCGCAGATGCTGCACCAGCTACTCCAGCAACATGGAGCAGAGTAAGGCTTGGGGGGGCAGTGGGGCTTTTCAGTGTTATTTGTGGGATTTGGGGAAGGTTTTTTTGGAGGGGGGGGGAATGGAATGGGAGCTGGAGGCTTGCAGAACGCATGAGGAAAATAACTGGGTTTAATGGGAAGTTAAGGAGGGTGCCCTGGTTCTGTGGGAGAGAGATCAAGAGGCATCGAGGTGGAGATGTGAGTGGTTCTAGAGGAAGCCACAGAGATGCTGGGAGGGCTGGAGCCCCTCTGCTGGGAGGACGGGCTGAGAGAGTTGGGGGGGCTCAGCCTGGAGAGGAGAAGGCTCGGGGGAGACCTCAAAGCCCCTTCCAGTCCCTCAGGGGGCTCCAGGAGAGATGGGGAGGGACTCGTGATCAGGGAGGGGAGCCCTAGGAGGAGGGGGAAGGGTTTGACCCTGCAAGAGGGGAGATGGAGCTGAGATGTGGGGAAGAACTTCTTGGCTGTGAGGGTGGTGAGAGCCTGGCCCAGGTTGCCCCGAGAAGCTGTGGCTGCCCCATCCCTGGAGGGGTTCAAGGCCAGGTTGGAGGGGGCTTGGAGCAACCTGGTCTGGTGGGAGGTGTCCCTGCCCATCATGGAACTGGATGGGCTTTAAGGTCCCTTCCAACCCAAACCATTCTATGAGCTGACACAAAGTTTGGGCAGGGGTTTGCAGCACCTGGCTTGGAGCTGGGCGTTGGGGACAGCAAAGAGGACAGCAAAGACGTGGCACAGCAGAGCCATGTGGGAGAAGGTGGTGATAGTCCTTGAAGAGCCTGTGGTCTAGGTTTTGATGTGAGATCCCAGCTTTTTCTTGGCCCATGGGCTGTGGGGCTGTCCCCTGCCCACCTCTCCTTTTCCTGCTCACCCTTTGCTGTCCCGTGGGTTCTCCGCAGCCTCCCGGTCCACCCTGCCAAGAAGAGGAAACACTCCGAGTCGCCCCCCAACACCCTCAACGCGCAGATGCTCAACGGGCTGATAAAGCAGGAGCCAGGTATGGGGTCCGTGCCGCTCAACCCAGACAGAGTCCCAACCCCTCCCTGGCACCAGCCGGGACCGCTCTCACCAGGTATGTGGCTTTTTTCCCCACCCCATCCCCTTCCCCTTAATCCCTGCTGCCGCCTCGGGCACCTCGCCGGGCCACGGGGCTTGGTTAAGGTGGCACGTGGCCACCTCAGGGTGACAACCAGTGGGGCTTAACCCTGCTGGGCTCCCAGGAGCCCAGATCTGGTGCCCTGGCAGCCAGAAGGCAGACTTCAGGCTGGCCATGCCATACCAGCCCCTTCCTTCTGCTCTTACCCAGTTGAACGCTCCATCAGAGTGATTGAAATTGGTATTTTTCCCCTCAACACAGGCCTGATTCAAGATAACGACAGCTTGAACGGCTCCTACTTGGATCCCAACTACCAGTCCATAAAGTGGCAGCCACATCAGCAGAACAAGTGGGCAACCCTCTATGATGCCAACTACAAAGAACTGTGAGTGATTCACCCACCTTTAGAGGAGTTCAGATTCACTTTTTGTGTATCGGGTGCAAGGGACCGGGGGCAGATAGTACTCACGAGATGGGACAAGGATCTTCCTGGACTTCCCTTTGTCCTCTCCCATCATGCTGTGGTGGAGAGACTCCCCCCACCGTACCTTTACCACTGGGCAAGTTACTTCTCTGGGCTTCTGCGGGGCTGGTGGAGGATGAAGAAGTGGGGCTGGCTCTGTAGGAGCTGGCAGAAGGTGGTTTGGCAGCTTTGGTGGCCATTGGGGCACCTTTGATGGCAGTTGGGCGGCTTTGGTGGCAGTTGGGCAACCACTCAGACCTTGGTCTGCCGTGGAGGGTTGTGTTGGCAAGTAAATCGTTGCCCTGAGCATGGTTGGGACCAGCAGCACTCTTTCCTCCTGCCCAGGCTTACCAAGGTCCTGGATTTTAACATAAGTATTAGGGTTTTGTAGACAATGCATAGCAGGGATGACTGGAGGTCATCTAGAGCCACTTCAGCACAGCTTGAGAGGAGCTTGAGGAGGAGGAGTGGGAGCGGTTGATGGGCAGAGGAGGAAAGGAGGAGAGAAAGAAAGGAAGAGGGAAGGGGGTTGAGGGAAGGCAGGAGGTGGCAGAGAGGAGAGATGGGGTGGCCGAGGCAGAGAGGGGAGCAGAGAGGGGCTGGGGGTGCTGCATGGGGCTGGGAGATGGAAGGAGAAGCTGGGGCAGGGGAGGGTGGAGGCAGCGTGTGGACAAGCTGCTCAGGAGGAAACGGCTCTGGATCCTCCCTGCATTCCTGGGAGGTGACAGGGAGCTGGCAAGCGGCAGGCTGGGTTCCAGGAACCGCTCGCCGAGTGAATAAACCCCCCCGTTTCCCCTCCTCCCCCTTCTGCACAGCCAGGGGCTGGTGGGGGGGTCTTCCTGGGGGACATGGAAGAGGTGTCTACCATACCAAATCACCTGGATGGTGCTCAGGATGGGAGCCAAGGACCCTGCGTTGAGGCAGAGCAGGATCTGGGATGTGCAGGGGAGCTGCAGATTTGACCTCCAGCCTTCCTGGACACAGGTCTCCAGCCCTAGTCCTTGTGTCATCTCTAAGGCAGAGCTGGGGGTGACCGGGGTGTGCTGTGGGTTGTTCACCTGTGGAGGAGCGGCTGTTGGAGTTGGTTACTTCTTTGGTGACATCCTTGGTCATTTGCAAAGACTGTGTTTGTGGCTGTTTCCCCAGCCACAGCAGGAGAGGGGTCACTTGTGGAGTTGGTTACTTCTCTTCTATCCAACCGTTTTCCTAAAGGAAGCATCTCCCACCTTCAAGTGGAATCATAGAATCACAGAATGGTTTGGGTCAGAAGGGACCTTAAAGANCACAGCTTCTTGCAGCAACCTGGGCCAGGCTCTCACCACCCTCACAGCCAAGAAGTTCTTCCCCACATCTCATCTCCATCTCCCCTCTTTCAGTGTCAAACCCTTCCCCCTCCTCCTAGGGCTCCCCTCCCTGATCCAGAGTCCCTCCCCAGCTTTCCTGGAGCCCCTTGAGGGACTGGAAGGGGCTCCAAGGTCTCCCTGGTCTCTCTTCTCCAGGCTGAATATCAACTGCTTCTGTGGACTTGTGCGCAACCAGGAGAAGCTGACCCTGCTTCTCTAACTTGGGCAATGCTTGGTTACAGCCTGTGGGTCCCTGGGGTGGCCTCTCGGTCCCCCATCAATCTCAGCAGGGCCATCACCCCCTGGCAGCAGCACAAATGCACCTTGTGTAGTCAGTGGGGTCCAAAGAGCTTCTGCATGGGGCTGGAGGAGACCTTTCGCACGGCCTCGCTTTTCTCCGGGGCATAATGAGTCCCCTCTTTTCCCTTCCATCTCTCTGTTTACCTGCGCTGGGTAAACGCTCCCTCGTCCGAAACACGTCACGGCCCTTTCAGCTTGTCACGGACCGTTTGCAGGTGTTAAAGTCCCCCGTTCCACAGATTTTCCCCCACACCCCGGTACCCTACGGGCAGCCTGGATGAGAAAAAAAAATACACACAATATTTTCTTCTAGGCACAGAGGTGTCGCTGGAGCACTGCAAACCCCAACTTTTCCCTTCTGCAAACCCAGCCCTGCTCTGCCCCGTTCCTTGGGCATCGCTTGCCTAATACCTGTTTTTAAGGATTTAGGGCGAAAGCCAGAGCAAACCTACTTCTGTGGCATTTTAGGTCGTCGTCATCCCGTTGTGTAATGAGTAAATTCCTCTTAACTGACTTCATGTAGATTTTAGGAGCCCACGTGCGGTTTGTTGGGGCACTGGATTTGGCCAGAATTAAGGGCTGAGGTCAAGGGTTGATCGATTAAATTTTAGTTACACACCACCCCAGTGGACTCTCCCTGGCTTGAGGCCAGGTAGCTCTAGGATACCCTGTGCAAGATGGACCCACATCTCCTTCTAAATGGGAGATGGCTTCATCCGGCAGAACATACCGATGGGAAAAACCAAAAGATCCATCTTCTCTTCTTTTTCCTATATTGAAGTTTTTTAGGTTGACTAATTCCAAGTTTTAGCAGGTAGGAGCCTCCTCCTTCCTTTCTGCCTTTTGAGGTACGCTCAGCAAACGAGCAGGATCTCTGGCTCTTAGAGATCCAGGAGTATTTCCACGATTTGCTTTCCTCTGAGATGATAAATCAAGGACCAACCGTTCCCAGTCTGTTTTCTACTGGAATCTGTCCTCTAGTTTGTATGTGCTTTTAGAGTTTCCTGCCCCTACAGGGAACTTACTTTCTGTCATCCAGGTGCCCACAACCTATTCACAGCCCCAGGAATTTGAATCATCTGAACCATCTGATTTTTTTCCTGCTCTTGTCCTTAAGAAAAGAGACCAGAAAGGTGGGTTAAGGAGGGAGACCGAGCCTTTAGAATGCCATGAGCATGACCCTTTCTGTAGGGTTAGGGGAGTAATGCCTTTGTCAGTAATTTAATATATTTTTCATAGAATCATAGAATGGTTTGGGTTGGACGGGACCTTAAAGCTCACCCAGTCCCACCCCCTTCCCTGGGCAGGGATACCTCCCACCATTCCAGGTCACTCCAAGCCCCCTCCAACCTGGCCTTGAACACTTTTTGAACCCATTCAGAATAGTTTATGCTTGTGCCTGTGGATTTATGTGTAATATTCCATGCTAAGTATAAGCTTACAGGGCAAAAAAAAAATACTATTAAATGATATTCCATGCTCCTCCTCTAGCGCACACAAAATTGGTTTTCTTAGTAGTCCCTCCCTGCCAAGAGCAGGGCTTGAGTGTCTCAAAGTCCATCATGTTTGGAGGTGGATCAGCTGAGGAGGAGGAGGTTTTTCCAGATTTGAGGTATGGATGATACAGTCTTTCTGCTGTGAACGAGCATCTGGCAGGGAGATGCTGAAATCTGGCAGGATCTGGGGATTCATTTGAGATCCAAGAATCTGTGTCAAACAGTGGTCCCACCTTGTCTCCTGCTTTTGGGGGGGAACTCAAATTGCTGGGCTCTCACCAGCCTCCTGGCAGGATTTTGTGTGTATTTTCTCTGTGCCCACCAGCTCTCTGGTCTGTTTAGCAAAAGTAGAGGCCTTCTGGGAGCAAACCATGAAGAGACACCTCCTGAGGTCAGAGTTAGGCGGTCCCAAACTCTTTGATTAAGGGTGGGCAAAGGGTGCAGCATCCTCCTTGCCATCGGGCACAATAAGAGCTGAACCCAGCAGTGGAACTGGTCAGGTTCACCAGCAGCACCTACAAAACCCCCTAGCAACCACTTCCCTCCTCCTTCCACCAGTTTGTCCTTCTCTCCAGTTTCTTACAAAAAGACTTCCTGAAGAGCTAAATGCAGCCTCGTTAGCGCTGGCTGATGATGAGGCTTAAGGAGACCTTTTCCTTCCACCAGTTCCCACTCGAGCTGCTCCCAGTGAAGGCCACCGTAACCAACACTGAATTTTTTTTTGTTCCTCAGAGGTTTCCTGCTATGGTTTGTGATGCTCAATGGCCCCAACAAGGGAGAGCTTCTTCCAGCTTCTCTCAGCACCGTTCAAGCCCATTTAATAGCTCTCTCTCCTTAGAGCAGTGAGCGTTGCTGTCACGTCAGATGATATTTGTATCTTGCCTCCTGAAAATGAGTGGAAAATTAATAATTAATGGCTCCTTCTCAGCCATTGCCGTGGCTTGATGAGATGGGGACAACACAGGGAGGGATCTGAACTCATTCTAAGTGGCTTTTCTGCCTTTCAAGAGACCTGTACAGTGAATTTTGTTTTGTGAACGGCAACAGATTCCCCATCTCCAGGCAGGATGGAGCTGTGGAGCAGCTCCTCAGCTGCCAGGAGAAGGAAGAGCAAAGGGAAGCTGGGCTCCTACGAACTACACGGGGTTTAGTTTTGACACAGGCTTCCTAAAAGTAGGCTGGATTCAGGAAATGGTCTGAAGTTGTGGCAGGGGAGGGTCAGATTAGATATTAGGAAGAATTACTTTACTGGGAGGGGGGTCAGGCACTGGAATGGCCTGCCCAGGTAGGTGGGGGAGTCACCATCCCTGGAGGGGTTTAAGAAACATGTAGACATGGCACTTCAGGGCATGCTCTAGTGCCCGAGACTGTTGGGGGTTTTTTTGTATGTGTATGGTTGGACTTGATGATCTCAAAGGTCCCTTCCAACCATGGAGATTCTGTGATTCTGTGAAATGTTGGGAAGGAAGGAAAGGAGAGTTGTGTGGAGGTGCCTGGAAATCAGTGTCGTGGCTTGTGGCTCAGGCTTAGCTCATGTGGGGTGAGGGATCTGTCTCTGAACCGAAGTCTCTGGATTGGTTTTATTGATAATGTTGTTTCTTCTTGGCCTTTTGCGCTGGTTTTGTGGTTTGGGGCTCGTTGAACCTTCCGAAGGGTGAGCTGGTTTCCAGCGGCGGTTGCCGAAGAGGCCTGGAACCGGGCAGTTTGCTAATTTACTCCTGGGAGCGGGAGTAATTCATCTCCCTGACAGCATGCTCTGACAAATGCCAGCAGGCTCCCCCCTCCCTCTCCTCCCATGTTTACAGTTTGAGGGAAAGCAGCTGGAGAAGGGTAGTGCAACACCCGACAGAAACATCTCCATGTTGAGCCCAGAGCCTGGAGACCTCGGATGCTGGGAACTGGGCTGGTGCCATTCTCTTCCCATCGAGCAAACTGGTCCTCACCATGCGTTCTCTGCTGGAGCTCGGGGCTAAACCTGAGCTTTCAGGCTTAAACTCCCTGGTTGGAAGAAATGTCCTTATAAACAGCAGATCCTGAGTCTCTCCAAGGGGATGGAGACCAGTGGGATGTGGTCCAGTCCTGCGGGATGGAGGTTTGGGTTAGGTGACGCAGGTTGACTGACTCTTTCAGGTTGTCCAGAGAAGCTGCGGCTGCCCCATCCCTGGAGGGGTTCAAGGCCAGGTTGGAGGGGGCTTGGAGCAACCTGGTCTGGTGGGAGGTGTCCCTGCCCAGGGCAGGGGGTGGGACTGGATGTTTTTCATCCAGTTGATGGTTGAAACCCAAATCATTCCTTGATTCTATGATGCTGTGTTGGCCAACTCGGCTCATCCCATGGTCATGGACCACTGTCTCACTCTCTCATGTCATGCCTGTATCTCAGGCAGCTGAAGGGACCACACACGGTGCTGAGCTGTGGAGGCACTGGTTGGGTGTCTGAGATGGCACCATCATAGAATCACTGAATGCTTTGGGTTGGAAGTTTGGGTTGTCCCATCCCTGGAGGGGTTCTAGGCCAGGTTGGATGGGGCTTTAAGCAACCTGGTCTGGTGGGAGGTGTCCCTGCCCAGGGCAGAAGGTGGGACTGGATGATCTTGAAGGTCTCTTCCAACCCAAACCATTCTATGATTCTATACCTGGAAAGCAGCTTCTTGCCTCTGATCTACCCCAGTGCAGGGATCCCACGTTGGGGATGCACCGGCCACAGATATTGGGAAAACTCAGAGAAAAGGAACCTCAGAGGAGGGGACTCTGGAGGGACCAGGCATCTCTGGAAGACAGGGGAAGGGGAGCCTGGCTGTCTCCCTTCTTTCAACACGTGTGTTTAGCAGCCATCAGTTTGAGTGATGTTAACCAGAGCATGTTTTGGAAGCATCCGTGGTTTGGAGGTTCGGTCAGTCCCTCCCTCTCCTCTGCTTTCTCCATTAAAAACCAGTGGGGCGAGTGGTGAATTCCAGGGGGTCTCAGTGAAAGCAGTCGGGAAGGGCTCTGGCACCCCTGGGGGGAGCGTGGTGGGTCCAGCCCAAGCTGCAGCCCCCCATCAAGAAGAGCCAGATGGAGAATTTGGACCTGAGGCTGGGAGGAGGGCGAGAGTGGAGGGGAATTCCTCTCGTGCTTCTGGGCTAAGGTAGTGCTCTGCTCCCACCGTCTGGTTTGTGTCCGAGGGATGGCGCGGCAGCCCCAGCTCCCTGGGGAGCAAGAAAGGAGGAGTTGCTCGTGGCCCTTCCAGCATTATTCACGGAAGTCTGGAAAAACCCCCAGGTTTGGTGGGGAGAATGGCTTTCTTACCAGAAGAAAAGGAGGTGGCCAGCCCAGGGACACCAGGGCAGCAAGAGTAACCTTTCCCTTATCTTCTGCTTCCCAAAGTCCTGCTGATGTCCACCTGGTCCATCAGTCCGTCCACCTCCCCTCTGGGCATTATCTGTCTCTCTGTCTATCTGTATTAAGACCTGGAGGTGGAATTCAGAAGCACTTTGCTTTTGTGGAAGAGGGCTCCATCATTTTTAAGGCTGATGTCAAAGCCTGGACTGAGCTCCATAGTTCTTTAATTAATAAATTAATAATATATATAACCTCACCCATAGTTCTTTAATTAAAATAATAGGATTTTGGTGTTCCCCTCGATGAGGGGATGGGAGGAGAGGCGTCTCCTTCCCCCCGCAGCGTAGGACAGGCGGTGCTGGGGGGCCCCCACCAGCCCAGCTCTGGGGGTTTGGGCTGGTGAGAGAAAAGGGGACTTGCCGCAAAGGCCACATATTTCCCTCGTTCCCATGGTAACCAGCCCATTAAGGAGACGTAGATTAAACCTCTCCAGCTGGTGTGTGTTCATCGGGCGGCCAGGGCCCCCTCCTCCTCCTCTTCTTCTTTCTCCTCCTCTGGACCTGCCCATTGGGGGCTGGAGGCTTTTCCCAGCAGCCAGAGCAGGTGGTTGTGATTTCGGCAGGAATCCGGCACGCGTCGGGAATGCGATGGGTGAAGCGAGCAGAGGTGTCGGGCACCCCCACCCAGGTCCTCCTGAGCTGCTTCCCCCAACCAGCAGCATCCCAGGGTCTGCTCCAGACTTTGGGGATGCTGTGGAGCTCGGTACCCCCAGTGCACATGGAGCCAGGGCTCAAAAATGAGATGCTCCCCTCTTGTGTCTCATATTTGCTATGTTTATAGTGTTATCGTAGAATTTTAGACTGGTTTGGATTGGAAGGGACCTTAAAGCCCCTCCAGTCCCACCCCTGCCCTGGGCAGGGACACCTCCCACCAGACCAGGTTGCTCCAAGCCCCCTCCAGCCTGGCCTCGAACCCCTCCAGGGATGGGGCAGCCACAGCTTCTCTGGGCAACCTGGGCCAGGCTCTCACCACCCTCACAGCAAAGAAGTTCTTCCCCACATCTCAGCTCCATCTCCCCTCTTTCAGTTTTTAGTGCTATAGTGTAGCATATAGAGAGGTGTTTGCCCCAGCGTCCTTGTTAAACCCTCATCACAGGAACCGTAGTCCTTTTCAGTTGAAGACCCACCTAAAGCAAATCTTCAAGGAGATACAGACCACCACAGGACGTGGCCATCTACCGTGTCCTATGGACCCCTCCTTGCCTCTGCTCCTGGGTGTGGGGTTCATTGTCTTGGTTTGAGCGATGCAGGACTAATTTCTCTTTTAATGCATGGGAAAACTGCATTTTTTGAAGACTCCAGTGTCTCAATTGGTGAAAATACTTACTTTACAGCAGCTCTGGTGTGCGGGGGTTTCAAGGTCTCAGTGTTTTCAAGGTGCAGGGATGAGGAGGAGCGAGACCCAGGCATTTGACCCAACGGAGTTCTTTCATACCATGAACGTCACATTCAATATAAATCAGGAAGTTTGCTGAGGAGTTGTCTCTCTCTCTCTCCCTTGGTGGCTGCCCCCCTGAGAACTCCTTGCCTTGGTACTGGAACCCTGAGCCCTTCCCTTCCTCCTGAAGCCACAGCACTCGCAGGGTCCCACATGGGCTGTCCCTGCTGGGAGGGACCAGCTTCCTGGGATGGAATGGGCTGGGGATAGTCCTGGTGTATTTTATATCAATATCAGGATCAACATTGCATTTTTAGTGCTATTCATGTTAATTATTTAGTCTTATCCTATTAAATCTGTTTATATGTTAACTCTTGGGTTTCCTTCTTCTTCCCTGATTCCCCTTCCCAAGTGGGGAGGAGTTATCAGGTGAGAGAAGAATTGTCTAAACGACAATAAATTGTTCTGGGGTCCTCAAACTGTAACACTCATCCTTCCTCCCCACCAGTGTGAGCCTCTCATGGTGTGCACAGGGTCTAACGCCTGCTGCCTTTCCCACAGCCCCATGCTCACCTACCGCGTTGATGCTGACAAGGGCTTCAACTTCTCGGTGGGCGACGACGCCTTTGTGTGCCAGAAGAAGAACCACTTCCAGGTCACGGTCTACATCGGCATGCTTGGAGATCCCAAGTATGTGAAGACCCCCGAGGGCCTGAAACCCTTAGAGTGCTTCTACCTGAAGCTGCACGGAGTGAAGGCAAGCGGGAGCTAAGAGCCAGCAGCAAATCCAGCAGGGAGAAGAGGGGCTTGGCAGAGGGTTGGGATCAGGCAATGCCACGTCTTCATGGGTTAAGTTGTAGGGAGAGAGTTGAAGGACAAGGCAGATCTTCAAATAGGAGTCCTAAGGTGGACTCAATCACTGCCTTGGCATCTTCAGGACTGCCTCTCACTCACTTTTGACTCTGGAGCTATACAGGCACTTTGGGAAGATCTTTTCACCTTCAACCACATGTTGGACACACATTGACCTTCACCCATGGTTGGACAATGACCACACTCCAGTTGGGTTGTTGGAAGTCAGTTCTACTCAGAGGAGGGCTGGGGAGAAAGAGGTGGGAAGGGGAAGGTCTCAGCTTTCCGTTCTTTCTCACACGCCCGAATCTTTATCTCCAGCTAGAGGCCTTGAACCAGTCTATCAATATCGAGCAGTCGCAGTCTGACCGCAGCAAACGGCCCTTCAACCCTGTCACGTGAGTATTGCCCAGGGTGTAGAATGGAATCATAGAATTGTTTTGGTTGGAAGGGACCTTTCAGATCGTGGAGTCCAACCATCAACCCAACACTGCCCAAACTCACCACTAACCCATGTCCCCCAGCACCACGTCTGCCCGGCTTTTAAATACCTCCAGGGATGGGGACTCCACCACTGCACTGGGCAGCTCCTTCCGACACTTCACAACCCTTTCCAGGAAGAAATTTTTCCCAATATCCGTCCTAAACCTCCCCTGGGGCAACTTGAGGCTGTTTCCTCTTGTCCCATTGCCTGGGACCTGGGAGACGAGACCGACCCCCCCTGGCTACACCCTCCTTTCAGGGAGTTGGAGAGAGCGAGAAGGTCTCCCCTCAGCCTCCTTTTCTCCAGGCTGAACACCCGCAGCTCCCTCAGCTGCTCCTCATGAGACCAGTGCTCTAGTGGAAAGTTCTGCTGGGGAATAAGCAATGGCAGGAGAAGGTGGGAAAAGGGGCTGAGTTGGAGGTCTCTGGATAGTACTGTTGATGTCACACTCTCCAGTTTTCTCCTCTGTTTCCCACAGCAAAGTTTTCCTCTCTTCACATTCCCTACGCTATGCCCAGTCCATAGACCCGCCTTGGTGGAGCAGGCCAGGAGATGGCCATTCCCCAAAGAACCTCCTCTCTGGTGGTGTCCTCACTCGCTCCTCTGTTTCCCCTTCCCCAGGGTCAACCTGCCTCCAGAGCAGGTCACCAAGGTCACTGTGGGGCGGCTGCACTTCAGCGAGACCACAGCCAACAACATGCGGAAGAAAGGCAAACCCAACCCAGACCAGAGGTGAGGAGCACTGGTGCCTTCTCCAAGCCCTTCCAAGCACTCAAGGCCTGTGGATGTCCCAGTCCCCGGGTGGGGGAGTGGCTGGAGGGAGGGGGACATGGGGGACAGGTCCTGAATCGGCTGTCCTTGTCTGTGTGGAGGAAAGGAGGTGTCTGCTGTGGCCACAAGAAGGGTGTCCCCCACTATCTGAGGGGTTGGGGACAGGGTCTGTGCCCACAGAGTGAAGAGAGGGGATGGGCCAAGCCCACCACGACAGCTTGGTGCCTGGGCAGACTGGGCAGTTGGCAGAGCAGGGTGGACCCTGAGCTCTCTCCCTTCTTGGCAGGTATTTCATGCTGGTGGTGGCCTTGCAGGCACACGCGCAGAACCAGAACTACACCCTGGCAGCCCACATCTCCGAGCGCATCATCGTCAGAGTAAGTCCTTCTCTCCGCCCTCAGCCCCTGCAGGTGCCCCACAGTCCTTTGATGGATCTCCTGGGCAATCCTCCTACCTTCCTCTGGCTTTTCAGTGCTTTTCCCCACCCACAGCTCTTTCCCACCTTCTCCAAACTCCTAATCCCTGTTCATACCTGGGGTCTAGTTCAAGCCTTTCCACATCTGCTTGGTCAGAGCAGCCTCAGCCATGCAAGAACCTCTTGCAGGATGGAGAAGGTGTCCCATCCTCCCAAGGTTGGACCAGTGTCCAGGACAGAGCTGTTGGGGGTGAGGGAACAGTGTTGTTGGGACAAGTTGTTTGTGTTTCATTCTGCCCCTCTGCTCCACTCTGGGGAGACCCCCCCCCACCCAGTGCTGCCTCCAGCTCTGGGGCCACCAACAGCAGAAGGACATGAAGCTGTTGGAGCAGGGCCAGAGGAGGCCACAGACCTGCTGGGAGGGCTGGAGCCCCTCTGCGGTGAGGACAGGCTGAGAAAGTTGGGGGGTTCAGCCTGGAGAAGAGAAGCCTCCGGGGAGACCTTCCAGCCCCTTCCAGTCCTTCAAGGGGCTCCAGGAAAGCTGGGGAGGGACTCTGGATCAGGGAGGGGAGCCCTAGGAGGAGGGGAAAGGGTTTGACACTGAAAGAGGGGAGATGGAGATGAGATCTCAGGGAGAAATTCTTCACTGTGAGGGTGGTGTGGCCCTGTTCAGGCCACCACAGAAGCTCAGGGCTCTCTGATGTCCACCTGTTGGGCATGACCTCCCCTGCTCTACAGTCTCTCTGCAACAGGCACAGAGGGATGGGTCTGTGGGGCTCTCCTGACATCTCCCTCTACGCCTCAGAGAGCCTCTGCCGAGCAATACTATGGTGTTTCTCACCCTGGGTTTGCTGCTGCTGCTGCTTTTCAGCCCCCACTTTCCTGTCTCTCCACAGGCCTCCAACCCTGGCCAGTTTGAGAGTGACAGTGACGTGCTCTGGCAGCGAGCGCAGCTCCCCGACACCGTTTTTCACCACGGCCGGGTTGGCATCAACACAGACCGCCCTGATGAAGCCCTGGTGGTCCATGGCAATGTGAAGGTCATGGGTTCACTGATGCACCCTTCAGATGCCCGTGTGAAGGAGGACATCCAGGAGGTAAGAGCCAGGCAAACCAGGGTGGGTTTGGGGTGATGAGGAATCTGAAGGGCAACCGCGGAAAGTTTGAGTGTCCTTGTGAGCCTGTTCCAGCCACTGATGGGCAACCTGAGCTCCTCTTGGCCAGATGGGAAGTGCCTTAGGAGTCTGTCTGTCCCCATCTGTCCCAAACACAGCTTCTCCAGCGCGTCTTAGGGAATATTGACTCTTCCAGTGTTGGCCAGAACTAGCAAAAGCAGAAGCAACAAACCTGGAACCAAGTGAATATATCAGATAGGACCCTGGGGCTTGCCCAAGCCTGGGTGGGAGGCTCAGCTCTGCTCTGAAGTCCTCTCAGCTAGATATGCCCGTCGAGAAAAACGGGGTACAATCACATCTCGTGTTTGTGAGAACTTCCTGGTGTCTGGTTGGGCCATGGAACTCGGTCCCCTCCTGGCTTCACTGCCCAAGGAACGTGTCCAGGTGACAAGAACTGGAGATCAACCCCGGTACAAATGCTGTTTTCCTAAGGGCTGGTCTGAGCAGGGTCAGGGCTTGTCTCATGAAGTGCTGCCTCACAAAGGTACTACCATGGGCCATGGTGGGTTTTGCTGCTCGGAGTTAGGGGAACTTCAGGAGCAACACCCCACTTAGGAGTTGCGTGTGTCTGTTTTGCCCCAGGTGGACACCACGGAGCAGCTGAAGAGGATCTCCCGTATGCGGCTGGTCCACTACAACTACAAGCCCGAGTTTGCGGCCACAGTGGGCATTGACAACACCTCGGAGACAGGTATGGGCCCTGCGTCACACCACGGTGACCTTCTTCCATCTGCAGCGCTGGACCTCACGTTCTGCCACCTACAGCGGCATTTTGTTGATGGTGCCAAGCGGCACTGCCCTGCCTGGTGGCTGTACCCAGCTCCGCCCTGGCAGAAGGGTAGGGGTAGGAGCCCCCCAGGCATGGGGTAGGAGGGAGGGGGCTTCCCACCACCTGAAGTTTAGGCATTTAATGAAATTCCCTCTTTAGTGAGCGGGAGAGAAGATGGTGCTTCCCACAGGTGACTTACAGGGCTTCTGTGATGAGGTTTCTCCAGGTGTCTGGGTCTCTCCAGAGGTACAGCTACAGTGGGGTGATGCAAAGACCCTTGTCCACTTAATTTGGGAACCAGCCTTGTCTCAACAGCCTCTGCTGAGCCTGTATGGTCTGCCCAGGCCATTACAGGGTTCCTTCCAATGACCACGTGGACCAGAGAAGGAGCTGTGGCAGGAGGAGCCCTGCCCAGACCACCTCAACCCACTGTGCTGTTTCCCTGCAGGCGTCATTGCTCAGGAGGTAAAGGAGATCCTCCCCGAGGCTGTGAAGGACACCGGGGACCTGGTCTTTTCCAATGGGAAGACCCTTGAGAACTTCCTGGTGGTGAACAAGGTTGGTGGCAGCCAGGGAGGCTGTTGAACCCTGGCTCAAGGGAGTTGTGGAGCTGGAAATAGAAGAGGGAAACTGGGATGGCTGGGAAATGCTTCCGGGCTGGCACCACCCTTATGAGTTTCAGAGCTGGCTGGTCTTTCAGATGTCAGGAGCAGCCCTGGGTGGATGGTGGACATCAGCAGGGAGGAGCTAGCCTGGCGTGGGTGAAAGTTGGCAGCATCTCCCTCTGGGAAGGGCTCCTTGTTGGCAGCCTCCTGTAAGGAGGCTCTTAGTCGTAATCTCTCCTTTCTGGATAAGATAAGGTGGTTATGTCAAGATAACACAGAGCACCTGGATGCCTGACCTCTCTGTAACCCGTGGCAGCTTCTTTTTGCTCTGGGACATCGAGGGGACAGCCTTCTGTAGCACACGTCAAGGGGACAACCTCTCAAAGCTGCCAGCTCTCTCCTGCATCGCCCTGTCCAGAGCAGGAACAGCCAGGACTGACCTTAGTCCCTTGTTTCTCTTCTGTGGATCCCTGCAGTTTCCTCACCAGCTGGGAGTAGCTGTGAGGGTGACCTTTGAAAGCTGGAGAGGAACATTTTACAAGGGCATGTAGTGGCAGGACGGGGGGGAAGGGGTTGACACTGAAAGAGGGGAGATGGAGCTGAGATGTGGGGAAGAGGTTCTTTGCTGTGAGGGTGGTGAGAGCCTGGCCCAGGTTGCTGCGAGAAGCTGTGGCTGCCCCATCCCTGGAGGGGTTCAAGGGCAGGTTGGAGGGGGCTTGGAGCAACCTGGTCTGGTGGGAGGTGGAAAGTGTCCAGAAGTGGAGGGGCAGAACCCGAGGGTGGATGAGGAGCAGGGGTGGGATGTGGCTGCAGTTGTGCTGGAAGGAGATGCTTGTGCTGGAACGTTCTGCCTTTAGCAGAGGGGCTGCAGGAGGAAGGTTGCTCTCCGGGTTTGGGTTCTTCGTTGGATCAACTCTGTTGGATAATACTGTAGAATAACTCCAGCAGGGGCTGGGGAGGGGCAGAGAAGGGATAGATGAGGAGCATGGCTCACATGGGCTCCTGATGAAGATGGGGACTTTGAGTGACTGAGGACGACTCTGGATTAGCACCAGCAGGAGACCTCAGGGATCCTGCACCAACATTTGTTGTTTTGGTTGGCTTTGAAGAGGACATGTCTCGTTCTTGCATCCAGGGGCTGTAGGTGTTCCATGTTGGGTGATTCTCTACCCCCAGAGCTGGGCGTTGTGTCCCCTTTCCCCTGGGGCAGGGCATGGGAGAGCAGTCAGGGTGGCCTGATCCATGGGAGCAGGAGTTCCTCCGCCTGCCAGGCCACTCAGACTCCCAACCCCGTTCCCCGGCAGGAGCGCATCTTCATGGAGAACGTGGGGGCCGTGAAGGAGCTGTGCAAACTAACGGACAACCTGGAGACCCGCATCGATGAGCTGGAGAGATGGAGTCACAAACTGGCCAAGCTCAAGCGGCTGGACAGCATGAAGTCAACCGTGAGCTCTGGGGCCTTCAGGTAGGGCCATACTAAGGGCAGAAGAGCCAGAAGGGATGTCTCCTTTGGAGACCAAGGAGCCCCGAGTGACAGCTTGGTTTGGGAAAGGGGAGATGAGGAGCATTGGTGGGGTGTTTGCTGTTGTCAGTTGGCCCATGGTAGGTTCAAGAAGCTAATGGTGAGACAGGTCTGGCATTCACAGACCAGAAACCTGCTCTTAGACCAGCCCAAAAAAACCCAGCGTGAAATTGTCTCCAGGTTTCCCTAGAGTGGCTTTCTTGGGGCAAAGAGCTTCTCATGCTTCCAAAACCATCATGCTGACCCCTGGTTTTGAGGCAGCATTCAAGCTGTCTGGGCAATGGGCCAGCAAAGTGACCAGGGTTTGTGACTGTCGTGCCACGCAGAGATGTCTCCCCTCCCAGAGAATCCCTTTTTTCCCTGGGAATCTCTTCGCACGGTGTCCCGCCGCAGCTCAGTTCCGTTCCTCCTTTTCTCCTTGCAGCCAAACAGGGAGCCAGTTCAGCCGTGCGGGAAGCATGCCCCACAAAAAGAGACCCCACAAAGTCACCAGCAAGGTAAGGGACCCTCCCAAAGTGGGGAAAGGTGGCGTTTCTAAAAACTGGAGGTCTGGAGAGACCCTGCCTGCTCCCATTTCCATGGTTTCTCCTTCCTTTTTGTCCATGCATTTTGGACAGTTCCAACCATTTTGGGGGTTGGAACTTTGATGATCTTTAAGGTCCCTTCCAACCCGAACTGTTCTATACCTGATGAAGGCATGATATGGCTTCTGCTCCAGGGGAGTTCAGGGCTTGCAGCAGAGCAAACTGTGATGGGCTGGGTGGGATCTGTGCAAGGACCAGAGCAGGAAGGAACCCTGAGCTGATCTTGAGGTTCTTCTCTTGCAGTCACCATCGGTTGTCCCAGAACAGGCCTGCATCAGCCAGCGCTTCTTGCAGGGCACCATCATCGCCCTGGTCATCATCATGGCCTTCAGGTGAGACCGCACTCCCCGGGCGGCCCCTTGTCCACTCTCTCCACCTCATGGGTTTGGCCCAGGCCATCCATGGGGCGGTCAGCAAGGGGCTTGTGGCCCTATGGCTTCTTTCCTGGACTGAAATCCCCTTGGAAGGAGATTAGAACCCTGATATCAAAACCAAGGTATCAGAACCTTGCCCCGTGCCCATCCTCATCCTGTCTCTCTTCCTTTCCAGCGTGGTGTCCATGTCCACCCTCTACGTGCTGAGCTTGCGCAGTGAAGAGGACCTCGTGGATATCGATGGGTAGGTCCTTCTGGGCTCGGCGGGTGGGATGTGGTGACTGGGGGGAGTCTGAAGGGCAAAAAGGCTGCCGCTTTGGGATTGTTGAGCACGATTCCATTGAGTCAGGGTGTAACACCTCCACACATCCAAGTCTGATGTTGGTTAAATTATCCGGAGCAAGAAGTGAGGAACGGAGAAGAAAAAGAGAATAATCTGCTGTTTGGCTGCTCACGTGTCTACGCGTGGCCGGTCTGAGCGTTCTTTGGGTGCCTCTTTCAGCTGGACTAAACCAGCACCATCCCACTGACTGCAGTGGGGCTGGACCGGTCTGTGCCAGGCAAGAGTTTTCCTCGGCAAACAGCGTCCTTGGTGTGGAGAAAGCGTTGGGGGAACAGCCCCAGCCTGGCAACCTGTGCTGGACCTTTGGCAATTTCACTTCTCTGGGAGCTCCCGTGAACCCGATAATGAGTCTCTTTTTCTCTCTCTCTCCTCTCCCTGTCCTATTTCTCTCCCTCCTGTTTTGGTTCCATTTCTCATCCAACCCATTTTCTTTCCACTTCGTCTTTAATTTTCCCGATTCTCGTCTTTTCATGTCCATGATCTTCCATGTCTTCTTTCATCCCCCCCCTGTCCTTGTCCTCCTCATCTTCTTCCAACCTGCCTTTTCTTCCCCTCTCCCTTCACCGTCCCGTAGCTCTTTTGCTGTGCCCACTGCCTGTCTCCTGGCCCTCTTTCGGCACAGGGGTCCCGGCGTCCCAGTCGCTCTGTGTCCACGGTATGTGACTCTTTCATTATACTCTTGTTTAATTGCTGCATCCCCTTTCTCTCAAATCATCTTCTTTCTTCCATCTGCACCACAGAAGGCCAAGAACCTTGAGCAAAACCAAAAGCAAAGGGATAGGAATATACGTCGGCACGTGGGACTCCAGGAGGGATTATGGACCCTATCAGGAAGGGGAAATTAGGGTTAGGAGATAGAAGAACCAATTAGTCAGAGGCTAAATAAAGAAATCTCATACTACAGGTAGAGCAGGAGCAGTGTGATAGGAGCAGAGGGAAAAGTGTAAAAAGGGTGAAGACTTTGAAGAATTAGCCAAAAAGCTATTACAACCCTCACTTCTTATGTCAGCAGCTTTATTGTGGAGGGTCACTCTCAAGTATACGACAGAAAAAGAACCTGAATTATTTCTTTTTATGAGCCATCACCACTGGGAATGTTTGGAAACATGCTGAGACAAGGAGAGGTGAGAGAGTTACTGGTTAGGGGCAGACCAGTAAAGCACCTCAGTTAATGGGATCTGCTGGGCTGCTGCAAAATAATTCCCTTAACAGGAAAACAGGCCCTACCTGTCCATCAGCACCCTTTGGGCAAAAAATGGCATAAAGAGGGGTGGAAAGCATGATTATTTTTGTTCTTTTAAGAATTCCACATCGGAGTGTTTCACAGGAAGCGATTAAAAAAGTAATTGCTTGTGGGACGCAAGGTGAACCCACTCATGGGGAGTGTTGACGAGGCAGTGGAGGAACACGAGGGATGGGGGCAGGTTTGGGGCTGGGATGAAGGTTAGTTGGTGCCCACGGTCCCTCCGGGAGTCCGGCGTTTCATGTCCTTTCACCAGCAAAAAAGAAAGAAGATAAGTCTTGGCAGGTGACAAAGTGGTACTTTGTCTCCTCTAAATGAGGGAAAGCTCCGTTTATCTTTGAGAAACCTTGAGCAGCGCCAAGGGGACAGGCAAGATGTGGGGGCAGGACAAGCAAAACGTGGGACGGGTAAAAGTGAAGTGTTCCTGTGCCTGGGCACGGACAGGTAAGATCTAGAACGACTTTGTTCTAGATTTCTGCTCAGTGGACAGCTTCAGTGCATGAAGGGAAGAGCTTTGGTTTATCCCATAGCTCTGTAGGAAGTAGCTGGTGCCCAGAAGTGGCGTTGTCCTGGGCTCTTTGTGCAGACATGGGAGAAAGATCAGCACAAGGCGGCAGTTCCTCCCCTTTCACATCTGCCTTCCCCTCGGGAGATGCCTGTGGTGGCCTCAACTCAGGTCTTGGTAGCTTCAGTGAAAGCCCTGAAGTTGCGTGGGGTGAATCTGGGTGGGGTTGTGTGTGTTTCTGAAAAACAAGGTGAGGAACAGTCTGTCTCCAAGAGATAAGGGGCACCTTCCTGAGGGAATGGTGGGTGTCTGGAGCCCGTTACAGCCTAATATCTTGAGACCTGAGCACGTAAATCCACCCCAGAGATCACCGTTGGAAAACAAGTCCATTGAGTAGACCCTTGTTCCCATTGAGCATTGCTGGTGTCCTCTGAACCAGCTGGGACTTGTCCCTGACAGATGTGGGGCTGCCACACGATCTGCAGTGGCATTTCCTAAAGGGGCTCCAGGAAAGCTGGGGAGGGACTCTGGATCAGGGAGGGAGCCCTAGGAGGAGGGGGAAGGGTTTGACACTGAAAGAGGGGAGATGGAGCTGAGATGTGGGGAAGAACTTCTTGGCTGTGAGGGTGGTGAGAGCCTGGCCCAGGTTGCCCCGAGAAGCTGTGGCTGCCCCATCCCTGGAGGGGTTCAAGGCCAGGTTGGAGGGGGCTTGGAGCAACCTGGTGTGGTGGGAGGTGTCCCCCCATCATGGAACTGGATGATCTTTAAGGTCTTTTCCAACCCAAACCATTCCTTGATTCCATGATTTCCTACCTCTCCTCGCTGTCCCCATGCCTCACCTGCCTCTCTCCTGCCTCTCCTTCCCCACATCACTCCAGTCTCTGCTTCTCCTCATCCTTGCGCTCTCCATGTCTGCTCTTGCTCCATGTTCCTGATCCCGTCACCCCACTCCCTGCTACAGCCGCTTCTCTCTTCACCTACAAGTGACACCGGTGTCCTGCCCTATGGTGGAGGTTTTCACTACATTTTCCTGCATTTCAGGTCAAGCCAGAACTTTGATAAGACGCAGATGGTGCGATCCACAGCTGCATCGGAGGGAGCCAGCGTCAGGACCCCCACACACCAGGGTAGGTGGCAGCGGGGCAGGGGACCTGACAGATGCCCATGGTGATGGGTTGGGGTGCAGGGTGATGAATGTGGCTGCTCCCAGTGACAGGGGATTGCTGAGAGGACTGTCTTCATGCTGGGAGGTGCTGGGGCTCTGGTTCTGTGGAATCATGGAATTGTCCGGGTTGGAAGAGACCTTTTAAGATCATCAAGTCCAACCATCACCCCAACACTGCCCAAGCCCACCACTAACCCGTGTCCCTCAGCAATACGTCTGTCCGGCTTTTAAATACCTCCAGGGATGGGGACTCCACCACTGCCCTAGGCAGCCTGTTCCAGTGTTAGATAACCCTTTTGTTGAAGAAACTTTTCCTAATATCCATCCTAAACTTTCCCTGGTGCATCTTGAGGCCATTTCCTCTTGTCCCTGTGACCTTGCCTGTGATCTTGGCCTGTGACTTGGGAGAAGAGACCAACCCCCCCTGGCTACACCCTCCTTTCAGGGAGTTGGAGAGACTGAGAAGGTCTCCCCTCAGCCTCCTTTTCTTCAGGCTGAACAACCCCAGTTGGGGGGACGTGGTGATGCCCCTCTTGAACACCTCTCCCCTTGACTTACTCCTCATGTCCCTCTCTTTCCCCTGCAGTTCCAGAGAACACGCGTGACTTAGATGTTGGCTCCCCTGGTCCCAGCGTGCTGGCCTGCTTCAGCCCACCGTGTTTCTCCACCTGCTGCTCTGCTGCTCCCACCAATGTCTCCTCCATCACTCTCTCTGAGACCAGCCCCACTCATGCCACTAATCGTACAGGTAGGTAGCAGCCCAGGCACCCAGGAGGTGGTGGGACAACACCGAGGTCTGTCTCACCGTTGCATCACCCGATATCCCCAGCTCCGTGTCTTACCTCTGGGTATTCTGAGAAGGACAAGAAGCCTGTCCTTCAGAATGTCCCCGCTGTCTTCCACACCCACTGCCTGGGCAAAGTGGGACTACAGGGCTGAGGAACCATGTGGCTGTGGGTCAGATATCTGTGATCGCTCTGATGAGGGTAAAGGGAAGGTCTCTGGAGCTGCCAACAAGAAGGCATGAGATCATAGAACCATAGAATGGTTTGGGTTGGAAGGGACCTTAAAGACCGTCCAGTCCCACCCCCTGCCCTGGGCAGGGACACCTCCCACCAGACCAGGTTGCTCCAAGCCCCGTCCTTGAACCCCTCCAGGGATGGGGCAGCCACAGCTTCTCTGGGCAACCTGGGCCAGGCTCTCACCACCCTCACAGCCAAGAAGTTCTTCCCCACATCTCATCTCCATCTCCCCTCTTTCAGTGTCAAACCCTTCCCCTTCCTCCTAGAGCTCCCCTCCCTGATCCAGAGTCCCTCCCCAGCTTTCCTGGAGCCCCTTGAGGGACTGGAAGGGGCTGGAAGGTCTCCCCGGAGCCTTCTCCAGGCTGAACCCCCCCAACTCTCTCAGCCTGTCCTCCCAGCAGAGGGGCTCCAGCCCTCCCAGCATCTCCGTGGCCTCCTCTGGCCCCACTCCAACAGCTCCATGCGATGCTACGCCGGGGTGGCCATCATGCCTGAGCCACCAGCCCTTCCGGTCTGGCCTCATTCCTCTGTTTGCTTTGAGCAGGGCTGTGACAGGCAGGTGCTGCCTCTCGGTTGCCCACACTGGGCTTTGGCAAGCCCTCTTGCTCCATCATCACCACCGTTGCAGGAGGAACAGCCCCTCGGGTGGTCACTGTGGAGCCGTAACCCCCCTGGAGCCGTGCCTTAACCTTGCCTTAGACACTCTGCCCTACTTGAGCATCCCAAAGCGTCCCCGCTTTGTCCCCACAGCCTGCTCCAGTGTCCCTTTGCTGCGAGGATCCAACCATTCCCTGCAGGCACCGAGGCTGGGGAGCCTCAGCTGCTCATGGAGGGGGGTGACGTGGGGACGGGACAAACCCAGAGCTGTTCTCTCTGCATTTGGCCTCTCTCTGCCTCCCAGCACAACCTTTTCTCTCCCTTTTCTCCCCAGACCAAAGCCAGACCTCCCTCCTGCCGGTGACAAATATCAAAGCCAAATCCAGGGGCATCACCGGGAAAGCGGCCGCCTCCTACGCCAAGTGGCCAAAGACGCCTGACAGGTCTCAGAGCTTCGGCAGCCCCAATGCCAGCCCCTCCTCCCCCTTCTCCCACCTCCAGGGCAAATCCAAGTACATCTCCAACCTCTCGCTCTCCCGCAGCAACTCCCCGCTGGGGCAGAGCCGGCAGCAGCGCAGCCTCAAGCAGCCGCTGAGCGAGTGGCCCCGCACCCAGGACCCCGGCACGGATGGTAGGTGGTTCCCCCCCTACCTTTTTTCCCTCCCTGCCGTGGGCACCGTGGTCCCCTCCTGGGGGTTTCCTCCACCAGCTTGGGTCACAGCTCTCACTGTGTCCCCCTCCTGCAGCTTGTTGCCCCCCCGCCCCCAGCTCTCCCAGTGCAGAGATTCAACCTCCCAGCCCTGCCTTTCCTCCCCCGTGCTGTTTTCCATCCCTCATTTCTGGCCATATTAGCCAGTGGCTAGCTCCCTTCCGAGGCTGCCACACCGGCATCTCCATTCCTACCCCCATCTCGGCTTCCTCAGTCAGACCTAGAGGAAGAAATTTTACAGAATCAGTCGTTCCAAGAGCAAAGAGAAAGGAACGTTGATGACCAGCCCTTGGAGTAGCCTGGGGCACCAGGCACCCCTTCTCCTGGCTCCCCGCGCCTGGACAGGGTGTTAGCGTGGTCTTACAGCCATCTCTGATGACAGGGTGATGAGGAAAGGCTGCCCCAGTGCCAGGCGTCCCCTTCTAGCCCCTCTCACAGAATCACATGGGGTTGGAAGGGACCTCTGGAGATCGTCTAGTCCAACCTCCCAGCCAAAGCAGGTTCTCCTAGAGCAGGTTGCACGGGAGCATACGTAGGCAGGTTTTGAATGTCTCCAGAGATGGAGACTCCACCACCTCCCTGGGCAGCCTCTTCCAGTGCTGTCCCTCAGGGTAACCCCAGCTCCCATCCCTTTGCTGTCCCTAAACGGCCTCTTTTCCCACCCGCAGGGCCGAGCCCGGTGCTACGCTCCATCCGCATCGTGGAGGTCAATATGGCCATCCAGTCCCAGCACTGCGCGGCCACCGATGCCTGCAGGTGAGTGGGACAAGGCCAGCTGCCAGGGGAAGCAGCAGATGGCCCGTTCCTGGAGTTTTGGGGCCATTTTCTGCCATCTCCCCACGTCAGCCCCTGCTGCTCCTTGGGCAGATTGACAGGAGGATGGCATTTGGTGACCAGCCCGTCCGTGGGAAGTCCCTCCTCTCTGAATTCTTGGCCCAACGGAGACTTTGGGTCCTCTCACAGCCGCTTGAAGGAGGTCTAATGCTCTCTCTGTCTCCCCAGGACCGGGAACTTCACCTACCGCATCCCTGTCAACCAGCTGACAGCAGCCAACACCAACCTGACCCTGGAGATGAAGTGAGTGGTCAGGGCTCAGCTCGTGGGCATTTTGGGATCCCTGAAATGGGGTGGATATGGCTGGATACTGTGCCTGGTGGCCACCGTGTCTCCTCCTTGAGCTGGGGAGGAGATGGCGGAGGCTGTTCCCCTTCCCAGCCTCTTACCATGTCTTCTCTCCCCAGCTCCTCCTCCGCCGTCTCCATCTCCCTTTGTGGCCTTGTCTCCAATGACCCCTGCCAGGACACCGCCAGCACGAGCAGCTCCACCGAGGCCACAGATGCACAGGTAGGGAGGGTCCGGCTCAGAAAATCCACATTGGTGTCATCCCAGCACCTCCCATCCCTCCTGAAAGGCACTATGGCAGCCAAGCTGGGGCAGCACAGGGGTTGCTGGAGGGAAATCGTGCCCAAACACAGCCAAACTCTGCACTGGTTGACATCAAAGACCCTCAGACATCCCTCAACCCCATCATGGGGGGGTCTGTGAACCTGAAACATGTGGTCACTCATAGGAAAACATCCCACCCTTGATGTCAAAGACCCTCAGGCATCCCTCAACCTCACCAGAGAGGGTTCTGTGAACCTGAAACACATGGTCACCCATAGGAAATCACCCCACTTGCCCCCTCCTTGACATCAAAGACCCTCAGACATCCCTCAACCCCACTGGGGAAGGGAGTCTGTGAACCTGAAACACATGGTCACCCATAGGAAATCACCCCACTTGCCCCCTCCTTGACATCAAAGACCCTCAGACATCCCTCAACCCCACTGGGGAAGGGAGTCTGTGAACCTGAAACACATGGTCATTAGTAGGAAATCATCCCACCTGCCCCCTCCTTGACATCAAAGACCCTCAGACATCCCTCAACCCCATTGGGGAGGGGTCTGTGAACCTTATACACCTGGTCACTCATAGGAAATCACCCCACCTGCCCCCTCCCTATGGCTGTGGGGGGAAGACCAGGCTGTAAGATGCCATTAAGCATCCTAATGAAACCTCTTTCAGGGGAATTTCTCAGGTTGGTGTGAGCAGGGCCTGCATCAGACCCTTCTTACCCTCAAGCGCCTCCTCACCCCTCACAGCCCCGCTCTACTCCTGAGCCTGGAGAGGTTCCTGGGTTGTGTGGGTCCCAGGGAGAGTGGGTCTGGCCTGGGAGAACATCCCCTGATGCTCAGCCCCCCATCTCATCTCAGCTACCCTATGATTCTATTCCCTTTTCTCCCCCAGGAAACCACGCACCGTTGGCCTCTGGTGATGATGGCTTTCCGGGAGTTCACCTACCACTTCAGGGTGGCGCAACCTGTGAGTACCAGCAGCTCCTTCGTCTTTCCTCCTGCCCAGGGCTGAGCAGAACGGGACCGTGGCGGGTTTGGTGGCCACATGGCGCTTTTGGAGCCTCCCCCCGTGGCCTTCCACAGCTCCATGGGGAGTGGGGAGGGATGATTTTTAATCTGCCCCAGCACATAATTCATGCACAGTTCCCTACCCCTGTCTCTAAACTCTTTTTCTTGCTCCCCCCCACCAGGGCCAAGCCAACTGCAGCGCTGCCCCCGAGCAGATGGGACACCTTTTCACCGACTATTATTTCCAGTTTTACTGGCTCTGTGAGTGAGCGAGCGAGTCCCGGCAGCGCCAGTGCCCTCTGGTCGGAGAGAGGAGGGGGACTGGTGACACTGGGGAGGACTCCTGCACGCCCTCCTCCGCTAGCCCCCAGCCCCAACCTTACCCCCCTGGCTGCTGGGGAAGGAGGTGGGGGGACACACGTGGAGCTGGTTGGGTTGTGACTGGTGACACGAGCAGGAGGTAGGACCTGAGCCACAGACACACCACCAGCCCCGCTGGGACCTCCTGGGCTCATCTCCCACCGAGTCCCACCACCCCAAAAAGGTCTCTCTCCTTCCCTTAGTGGGGGGGGGACGTTTTTGTGTCCTCCGTCGCTTCTCCTTCCCTTCGAGACACTGGATTTGAAAGCATCACACTGGACTGCAGGGGGCCAGGGGAGCCCCATCCCCTACCGGTCCCCGACGTGCCACACCAGTTCCCTCACGACACTGGAAAACTGCTCGACACTGGAGCCCTTTTCCACCAGCAAAAGGCTGGAGTTTTGGCCTGGAAAGGGCGGCTCGTGCCTGGACGTACTGGAAGTTCGTACACTGGAGTTGCTGGTCCTTCCTAGTTTGGCCCAGGGCCATTCCCCGCTCCACAGGACACAACCCCCCCACCACTGGAGACACCCCCTCAACGGACTGTCCTCTGTGGACAACAAGCGAAGTTGCCGCTTGGACGTTAAGCCCTGTCTGTGTGTGTGTGTCCCCCCNACCGCGTGTGGGGACACTCGGCCACCACCCAGGGGAGGAAAAAAACGACCCTGTGAAATGTCGTGGGACCCCCTTTTTTTCTTCTCCTTCAGCAGCAGCGGGTGGAGCTGCCGGGTGGGCTCTCGAGCCCCACATCTGCCCAGATGTGCAGAGGGGGACCGCTGGGGGGGGGGACACGTGAGGTGGCTTCGCTGCATCCCCACACCCCCCCCACACACAAGGATCCCCCACCAAAAAAGGCCGATCCTCTCCCCAAAGCGGGGAACGGCAGCGAGTGCGGGGCCCTTGGCTGCCGCCGTCCTCGGACAGCAGTTATGTTGAGCGTATTTTGGGTATTTTTACTGTTACAAGTTCTTCACTTGCTAAACTACTGAGTTTTTATTATTATTTTTTTTAAGCCGTGTAAAAAAATGGGTCTCAGTTCTGTCCCCGTTGAGCCACACGTGTCTGGCGTGGGAACCCAAAGCGGTGGCCGACTGGGACGGGTCAGACTGGCCAACCAGTGAGTCCATCCTCCTCCTTAGCCCGCTCCGGTGCCATCTGTGTCCCTGGAGACGAAGCCACCCCCAGATCCTGATGTCTGAGGGGTGTTTTTCCACGGAAACAGCGGCTGGGGAAGGGTGGTGAGAGGCGAAACGCCAGTCCTGAGGGGCTTCAGAGAAGAACACGCCTTGCCCCATCGCTGGACGTGGGCAACTCAAACCAAACTGGTTTTGGGGACACGGCATCAAGGCTCCGGCTGCTGGGTTTGGTTGCTTTCGGTGGAGATGATCTTTGAGGTCCCTCCGACTCCGACCATTCCATCAGACAGATGCAGGGATCCCTTTCCCATCGTTACCAGCACCGAGGAGCGCGTGGCTGGCTCCGCTGCTCCGGAGAAATGAGCTGCAAACACCTGAAGTCCTTTTTTCTTCACCCAGAGAGAGAGAGAGATGGTTCCTCTACACACCTCGTGGGACCCTGCGTGTCCTTCTCTCAGCCTGGGGAGCAGTTTTATCTCCTGTCACCCATCTCTGGAGCTCCTCAGCTTGTCCGTGGCCGCAGCCCTTGGGACATCTCCAGGAGTTGGTGTCTCTGTCGCCAAAGGCTTTTTATTTGTTGGGTGGTGTCAAAGTGAGGTTTTCATTCCCTCTCTAAGCCTACAGGCAGCAAATGCCTTAATTACACCTTGGTGATGCTCTAAATGCGCTGAGCAGGAGCCAGCAGGCGAGCGGGGAGTTCTGGGAGGTGAAGCTGGGGGAGCACCCGATTTTGGGGTGGGGGGGGTGCAGCAGGAAAGCAAGATGTCTCAAGGCTCGGGAGAAGCTACGCACAAGCAGGTCAGCTCCAGCCTCAGCAGGATTCCCCGCTTCTCCCGCTACCGGGAAGGAAACCCTCCGACGTAGCTCCTGGAGAGGCCGCTCAGCCCTTTTCCCACCTGCCCTGAGCTTTTTTTTTTCATTTTTTTGGCTCAAACTGGGAAGTTACTTTCTTGGCAGCTTTTATTCTCCACTTGGCAATCAGTGGCCCAGTCTGGCACATCCTTATTCCAGCGAGCGATGACAGCGCTTCGCCGTGGGCTCTGCTGAGGGGTGGCCTTCCCAGACCTGCTGTTTGCCCTCGCGTTGTCGAGCCGGGCTAAATCCCCTCCTGCAGCCCCTGAAGAGGTGACGGGTGGCATTGTGAGGGCCAGAGGTGACAGCGCGGCCCGTAGTCGCCACCACCACCACCAAGCCACCCCCTCGCTGGTGGACCTGGCTGAGGTCAGCCAAGACCCACAAGTACATCTCGCCCCGGGAAAAGCCGCTCCTGGAGGGGAGGAATCAATCAATCACCGAGAAACAGTGGTGGCCCAGGAGGTGATGTCCTCTCAGATGTCCCCACGACGCTCAGCCATGGGGTTTTCCGAGGGGCCGCTGCCAACCCAAGTGCTTGAGGGGCTACGGAAACATCTCTAGTGCCTTTTTTTCTGCTACGGGGACGGCAGGAGGGACCAGTGGCTTCCCATACGTGCCTCAAAAGCGGCGGCTTGGCTGAAGAATTGAGATGAGGCAACACCTGAAGCGCAAAAAAGCAGCTGTTTCCCAGCGGAGCAGCAGCAATCCCTGGGAGAGGGACTCAGAACGTGGTTTTTAAGCGTCTTGTATCACAAATAGTATGGTTTTCTTCGTCCTAAAGTCCCTCACAAAGTGTACGCCGGTTCCACCAGCCACCACGCAGCGAGGCAGGAATGAGCTCCGATTTTTTTGCCATGATTAAAGGGTCACGGGATTGTTTCTAAGCATGGATCCCCCCACCCCAAAGGGAGTCTCTGCCCTAAATAAAGCCACATTTCCCCCATCCCCAATCAATAACAAAGAGAGTTCACAATCAGGCCTTTTCCCGGCGTGAGAGGGAGGGAGCTCTGAGCCCACCGGAGGCTTCATCTCTCCAGACATTCCCGGCGGGAAGGAAGGAAGGACGAGCCTGGAAACCCAAGCCGCTCGCCAAAAGTTTGAAGTTTGGCCCTTTCAGAGTTTGTTTCAAAAGCAAATTCACCAAATCCTGTCCTCCCGTTAAGAGCTTAAAGCCTGTAAATAGAGACTACGCCACCACCGCAAGAATTAAGGAAAGAAAAAAGAAACGAAAAAGAAAAAAAAGAAAAAAATAAAGTAAAGCACTAATTTGTTTGGTTGAAATGTTGCTGCCACAGCTTTAATCACTGTATATTGCCAGCAGGTTCGTAGAGTTGCCTTCTTAGCAGGTATTATCCATTATCGGTTTTTATCGGCGGGGAACAAGCGTGGTTTTGTTTTCCCCCCTCCTTTCTTTCTGATTTGTATTTATATTTTGCTGAATTTGAGTGCCCAGTCTCCGGATTCCCCACCTTGGTTGGTTTTGTTTTGGTTCTGTTTGTTTGTTTGTTTTTTTTTGTTTGGCTTATTTAGACTTTGGGTTTTTTTTGCTGGAGGTAAATATGCCCGTATAAATAAATATATAAATACTGCTTTGTATCCAAGGACGGGCTCCCGGCGCCTTTCTCCCTTCCTATGAAATAACAGGCTTTTCCTTCAGGGGCTCTAAAACTGCTGCCCAGAGGATGGAGGAACCCCCCCCGTCTCCTCTGTATTTCCCGACGTGCCCACGCAGGGTCCAGTCGGGCTGAGAACAGCCCCAGCTTGTGGCTACTCTATGCAGAAAAGGGGCCACAGCCTTCCATAAAAAGAGCGAGGGAGCGGGATGGTGAGGAAGGTTGAGGGATATAAAAGCCAAGGAAGAAGCAGGAAGCCCTTATTTTATACAGTCGAGCTGCACCAGGGCACAAGGTGGCACTGAAACGCTTCTGGGCAGACGCAGCTGTGGAAATCTCGGATAAACACGGGGCCCATCCTATCACACAGGGATCTCGTGCCAGTACGGAAGCGGTTTGGAAAAGCCGGGTGAAAAAAACCAAAAAGGTATCTGAAAGACAAACCACGAGTCCGAAGGTGGGTGCATCACAGAGGCAGTTTTATTCAGGTTTGGTTTGTTTTAAATCGCTGGGCAGCGGCACAGTCCATGCCTGACACGGACTTTTGACGTCGAAGTATAAAAGAAATATAAAAAAGAGCTTCTTTCTGCAGGGCTTCCCACCTGGAACCAGAGGGGAGATGAAGGAGGTCGGTGAGACAGTGTTCCCCAGGGCCAGACTCTGCTGCCTCTAAAGCCACAGAGGAAGGGACAGTGACAACACTCAGCACACTCAATTCCCTCCTGCCTCCGACGGGGACGAACCCCAGCTCTGCCCCCCCAGAACAGACGGGCACAGGAGCATTCCCCAGCTGAGTTACCCCACGGCTGCTTTGCAGCTCAAAGAAGCTGCGACACTTAATCAAAAAAGCCTGTAAGGGGGGAGACAGCGCAGCCCTTTGCACATCCTAACTTTGCCCCTGAAGAAAGGTGGCTTCTGTCAAGACCATCCATCACAGGGCTACATTTTGTCCCCCTGTGCTGGGCACTGCTGAGGCCTCACCTCAAGTGCTGTGTCCAGTTTTGGGCCCCTCACCACAAAAAAGACATTGAGGTGCTGGAGTGGGTTCACAGAAGGGCAACAGAGCTGGTGAGGGGTCTGGAGAGTAAGTCTGATGAGGAGAGGCTGAGGGAGCTGGGGGTGTTCAGCCTGGAGAAAAGGAGGCTGAGGGGAGACCTTCTCGCTCTCTACAACCCCCTGAAAGGAGGGTGTAGCCGGGGGCGGTCGGTCTCTTCTCCCAAGGAACAGGCAATGGGACAAGAGGAAATGGCCTCAATTGCACCAGGGGAGGTTCAGATTGGAGATTAGGAACAATTTTTACACGGAAAGGGTTATTGCACATTGGAATGGGCTGCCCAGGGCAGTGGTTGAGGCACCATCCCTGGAGGGATTCAAAAGCCGGGTTGACATAGTGCTTAGTGACACGGTTTGGTGATGGTTTTTATCAGAGTTAGGTTGATGGTTGGACCAGATGATCTTAAAGGTCTCTTTCAACCCAGACAACTTTATGATTTTATGACTTCCACCCCACCACCCCGAGCGTTCGGCCCGCAGGGCACTTACAGCCGCAGGAGTTCCCCAGGCGGCACCGGTGCTCCTCCGCCCGGGCCTCAGACGTAGATCCCGACCCACAGCAGCAGGAAGAGGACCCCGAACCCCATGAAGAGCGAGGCCACCAGCGAGATCAACAGCTCCTTGTAGATGTCCCGCGTGTACTTGGTAGAAGTCACCTCGTAGCTGCAGCCCGGGGGGTTAAGGCGCTAACGGCGGCAGAGGAAGGTGAGAGGACCCCCCTCCCCGCCCGCTCCCCCGCCCCCAGCCCGGGGATACACGAAGAACCAGGCGGTGAAGAACATGCCGATGGCCAGCAGCACCACCGTGAGGTGCGGGAAGACAGCCGGGTTCACCGGGCTGGTGTATCTGCTCATCGCCTCCAGCTCCTGCGGGGGACACGGCGAAGGTCAACGGCACCGCCGGGGGCCGAGTCCCGAATCCCAGATCCGGTCT
>VXAK01008468.1:67951-135738 GCA_013399435.1 Arenaria interpres
GGGAGGTAATGGTGTGCTGGGGAGGCTGAAGTGGGCATGTATTAGTGGGTGGGGGGCTAGTGATGTGCTGAGGCTGGAAGCTGTGCAATGGCAGCCAGCAGAGGCCTTAGCCCATGGGATAATGGTTCGCAGGAGAAGCAGCCACCTCCCTTTGGTCCTCCCTGCTTAGGTGGTACACTGCCCCCACAGCCCAGCTTTTAACCCCATCTCCCCCCAGCACCATGTGTGTGCAGAGGCTGATCTCAACCTCCCCTTTTCTGTTCCCCAGGATGGGAATCCATGGTCTGGCCAAGCTTATTGCCGACGTGGCTCCTGGTGCCATCCGGGAGAATGACATCAAGTCTTACTTCGGCCGGAAGGTGGCTATAGATGCCTCCATGAGCATCTATCAGTTCCTGATCGCCGTGCGGCAGGGAGCTGAGGTCCTGCAGAACGAGGAGGGCGAGACCACCAGCCACCTGATGGGCATGTTCTACCGGACCATCCGCATGGTAGAGAACGGCATCAAGCCCGTTTACGTCTTTGATGGCAAACCCCCCCAGCTGAAATCGGGGGAGCTCTCGAAGCGAACCGAGCGCCGGGCTGAGGCCGAGAAACACCTGCAGGAGGCTCAGGAAGCCGGAGAGGAGGAGAACATTGAGAAGTACAGCAAGAGGCTGGTCAAGGTGACCCAGCAGCACAATGATGAGTGCAAGAAGTTACTAACCCTGATGGGCATCCCCTACGTGGAAGCGCCGGGGGAAGCCGAAGCCAGCTGTGCTACCTTGGTGAAGGCCGGGAAGGTCTACGCGGCAGCCACGGAAGATATGGATTGCCTGACCTTTGGCAGTCCTGTGCTGATGAGGCATCTTACCGCCAGCGAGACGAAGAAGCTCCCCATCCAGGAGTTTCACCTGAACCGGATCCTGCAGGATCTAGACCTGACCTGGGAACAGTTTGTGGATCTGTGTATCCTCCTGGGCTGCGACTACTGCGAGAGCATCCGTGGCATCGGGCCCAAGCGTGCCATCGAGCTCATCAAGGAGCACAAAAGCATCGAGAAGATCGTCCAGCAGATCGACACCAAGAAATACCCTCTGCCCGAGAACTGGTTGCACAAAGAGGCCCAGAAGCTCTTTCTGGAGCCCGACGTGGTCGACCCCGACGCCGTTGAGCTGAAGTGGACCGAGCCCAACGAAGAGCAGCTCGTCCAGTTCATGTGCGGGGAGAAGCAGTTCAACGAAGAGCGGATCCGCAACGGGGTGAAGAGGCTGAGCAAGAGCCGGCAGGGCAGCACCCAGGGCCGCCTGGACGACTTCTTCAAGGTGACGGGCTCCATCACCTCTGCCAAGCGCAAAGAGCCAGAGACCAAGGGCTCGGCCAAGAAGAAAGCCAAAACCAACAACGCTGCCGCCGCAAAGACCAAGAAGGGTAAATAACCAGACTGACCACAAAAAAAACCCACAAAACCCTGTGATTTGGGTTTTTTTCTGCTCAAACAGGAGTTTTAGGTTAATAAAAAAGGGTCATCTTTTCTGTCCTGCGTGTTAGTGCTAGGAAGGATGTTGCTAAAGTGCTTCCCAAGGATGTAGCTTAGGGAATCGGAGAAGTGTCTTCCCTCGCAGCAGCGCTAACGTAGGAGGCTGGGAGAGAAGAAGGAACCGCAGCCTGAGGGGGTTTAAATTGCTGGGGGGGGAACCAGGGAATTGTGTTCAACGGCGGCGTTTAACAGTTTGAGACGTGATGGGGAGTGGAGGCGATACCCGGAATGCGGAGTTAAAGGGAGGCGCTGATCACAAACACTCCCCCTGCTTTAAGAAATAATAAAATGGAAAATTTAGAGAGTAAACTGGGTATAAATGAGAGGTTTCTGGCTCCACCATCCCTCCACGGAGAGGTAGGTGCCAGGAAGGTGAGCTGGATTTGAGAGGGAGGCCTGAAATACCGGGCTGAACCTCTCCCTTTAGTGAGGATCGGGTGTAGGTGCTTCCTCCCCTTATTGTCATCACTTTTCTTTATTTTTAAGAAAAAATAAAAATGATGGAATATCCCCATTCCAGCAAAGTTCTGGCCCCCTCTTAGTGCTCAAACCGAGGTCAAGCTGAGCTGTGACTGCAGCTCTCCCAGCCTGGATTTTGCTGTTTGGCTCTGCTTTATGTTTAAAAAGGAAAAATTTTAATAAACCTAACACGGAAGCCTCTTCACTCCCCCGTTTCCTGAGGTGTCCTTCCACTCCTACACACAGAGACAGGTCCCAGACTCAGAAGGAAAAAAGATAGTGCCTCTTTTTTTTCCTTTCCGTATTTTATTTTATTCTGTATTTTGCATAGTCTTTTTGTCTTGTTGAAGCGACGTCCCGGGGTTGTTTTTTCCAAATAAAATTTATCCACAAACGCAGCGTTTCTCATTCTCTGGGAGAAGCGGCTTAGACCTCGCTGCTGGAGGAAAAATCGCAGGTTTAGAGGGAAACCTGTTGGTGACGATGGCCAACAAGTCAAGCATAGGCCTGAATCTAGAAAAAATGACTTTTAATCCTGTTGTTAACTCGTTTTTGGATGCTTTATAGACACGGAGCTTCTCGAGTGGGACCCTCTGCCCGGCTGCAGGTCATCCCACGCATGGGAAGGGGATGCCAGAGCAGAGCACCCCAAAATAACAAGTCTGCTGCTCCCATCTGGTTCTTTTCACAGGGTCTGCCCTTAACTTTAATTCCAAACCCTAAACTTGGAGATAATGTTGGCAAGAGGGTGGCCAGAGCTGGTGGGCTTTGAGGTGGACACCTGCGCTCTCCACCAGTGTCACAGTCACTGATCCCGTCACCTCACTGGCAGAACCTGCACCCGGAAAGTGTTACAGGGAAAACCAGATTTTAAAATCAATGTGGGGGGTGATGTTTTATCGCCCCTTCTCTACATTTATGTGTTTGACAAGGCTTCTGTCCGGTAGCGTTTCTGTTTCCAACCCTGGATCCTTGTCACTCTGAGCCATGAGCTTTTTCCCTCCAGCTGGAAGAACCCGCTCGGACAATTTAAGCAACTTCCAAGCATTCTGTCAGTGGTTTGTCTTTCCTGACGGAGGAGTGGAACCCAGGCGGAGTTTTCCTGGCTCTGCTGGGATGGTTTTAGTGTCCACCACATCCCTCCCTTTCTCTCCTTCCTTCCTCTCCTTCTGTCCTTCCTCCCCCTCTCTCCTTCCTCATCCCTCCCTTATTACACCTAGAAATCTCAGTGAAACCCAACTGAAACCCCTTTTCCTGTGATGTCACTCCAATCTGTTACCCCAAACTGATCCTTGCCTGGACGTCAGCCGTTCAGTCCTTTTATCTCCTCAAGATTTAATTACTTGCATTATTTCATTTCACAATGCAGTAAAGACAAGTCATGGTTCCTCAGCGTCTATTGGCTTAAATGTTTCAATTTGTCTTCACAGGAGCTTGTTAATTAAATATTCCCTGTTTTATCTGCAAATACCTCCATGGTGCCCGCGTGGAAAGGTCCCACGGTCCCCCAGTGAAGTGGGTGTGTGGTGAAGGAATGAAAGGTGATTAAAAAGAACATTTGGAAGTTCAGAGTCAGGAAAATGCTTGTAGAGGGGAAATAAACTAAAAGAGCAGCAGGAAAAAGAAACCGCACCATTCCTGTCCTCAACCCAAGCCTGGTTTCCATGAGTGGTTCCTTCTGCCCACTTCTTCCTGACCCAGACAGGATTTAGTTCATCATTTTATCATGTATCACCTTATAATGAAGCCAAAAATAGCTCAAGGAACGAAGGGAAGGATGACAACTCCTCGGAGATGGTTCACCTGCCTTTAATTGACTTACAGGAGCACCGTTAAAGTTTCCTGCCTGCTGTTTCATTGAGGGCCGCAGATGGAGCAAACCGCCCTTAAACGAGTATAATTTTTCTAATGAGCCTCAAGTAAATTGGGATTGGGGTTTGTACCCTCAGCTCGTGCTGGTCCCACCAAGGAATGGGTTACGCCTTGCAGCTCTGGGCCGGTGGTGGGATTTCGGGGAGCAGACATGATCAACTTAAGAAATCAGGGAATTTTTTTTAAGTCTGAGCCATAAAAACTGTCAAATATTCAGGGAGAGAAAGCCATTTCTGTGCACGTTTGGTTACAGCACTCACGCTTTTGGCTGCCTTGAACTGTGATATGACGTGAAGCTCTAAATTTGCACAGTCCAACCAGGAGAATCAATTCTGGAACAAGAGAATCCCAGAAGGCTATGGGGTTGGAAGGGACCTCTGGAGATCATCTCCTCCAACCCCCTGCCAGAGCAGGTCCACCCAGAGCAGGTCCCACAGGAACATGTCCAGGTGGGGTTTGAATGTCTCCAGAGAAGGAGACTCCACCACCTCTCTGGGCAGCCTCTGCCAGGGCTCTGCCACCCTCACAGGAAAGAAGTTCCTCCTCATGTTGAGGTGGAACTTCTTATGGTATGGTTTGGGACTGTTGCCCCTTGTCCTGTCCCTGGGCACCACTGGAAAAAGCCTGGCCCCATCCTCCTGACACCCACCCTTTCAGTATTTATAGGTGTTGATCAGATCGCCCCTCAGCCTTCTCTTCTTCAGACTAAAAAGACCCAAGTCCCTCAGCCTCTTCTCGTAAGAGGGATGTTTGTAGCCCTCTGCTGTCCCCTCTCCAGCAGTTCCCTGTCCTTCTGGAACTGGGGAGCCCAGAACTGGACCCAGTGCTCCAGATGGGGCCTCCCCAGGGCAGAGCAGAGGGGCAGGATGACCTCCCTCCACCTGCTGGTCACACTCTTCCTGATGCCCCCCAGGATGCCATTGGCCTTCTTGGCCACAAGGGCCCATTGCTGGCTCCTGGGCATCCTGTTGTCCACCAGGACTCCCAGGTCTTTTTCCTCAGAGCTGCTCTCCAGCAGGTCAGCCCCGACCTGTCTTGGTGCAGGGGGTTAATAAATTCTGGAACAGGAGAACCAAGTCCCGTAATCCCATTAAACATTATTCAGCACCTCAAATGGTTCCTTTCCCAGGTGAAAACTTCTCCCCCGATTCACATCGGCACTGAGCAAATACAGGTTGAGCCTCGCACTGTTCTCTGTGAAGAGGGACAGGACCTGAGTCCAGTCTTCTTCCCAAATCTCCTGGGAGTTTCTAACAATCCCTCCGTGATGGCAGGAAGCTCTTTGCTCCGCTCTAGTTTACTCCAGGGATTTTTTTACCCCTGTGAGGACCAAAGGAGAAAATAAACCCAGAAGCTCTCGCCCTTGGGGATGGCAGCGTCACACGCTTGGGTCTAAAGGCTGGTGCCACCGCCGTGGCTCCTCACGGACGGAGCTGCCGCCTTCCTGGGTCTCTCTTCCGAGCGTCCCACCTGCAAAATCCTGCTTCCCTCCTCCTGTAGCACCCAGGGCGTCTGAGGAATGGAGGAAAATGGGGCAAGCTTCTTCTTTCTGCCTTAGGACGGGGCCGAATCACAGGGAGACGCACCCAGCCGAGGGGTAAGGACATGATACTACGCAGGAAAATGGGGCCACAGGCTCAAGATTCAAATCAAGACCAAGATTAAACCCCAAGCGCTCAAGTTAGTATGCCCTGAATCAGTATTCAAGGCAAAAGCTCCTTAGCAGAATATACCCAAGCTATATATGTTCCATAAATCTGAATTTCTAGGCACTATCTTCAGCCTTTCCAAGTGTGTGCCACCACCTTATTGTGATAGAACTGCCTAGAAAATATCTGAAAAGCTGCTCTTCTGCCCCAAAGGTGTACAAACCGATGGGGGCAGACAGCTACGGAGCCACACTGAGACCCATAGCCGGGGGAGGAGGGGGGGTGTTAAGGTTCAAAATTTTTATTCTTCTTAGATTTTTCTCTGGGCAGAATAAAAACACCTCACAGGACCCGGAGTGACCTCCTGCTGCTGCAATATTATTCCTCATTGACAGAAGGTGAGAGCGAGGTCCCAGCAGAAGGGCTGGGTAAGTCTATTATGGATTTTTTTGTATATAAAGAGGTTTGAGTGTTGTTAAAGGAAACCACATTCCTTTATTGGAAGGGAAAAAGCAGCTGCAGCCAAAACCTAGAAATATCCTCCCAGCTATTCCTGGTGTGTCGGAGCCTCAGAAATATTTGTAAAGTAAAAATCTCCCTGTTATGGGGATAAAAGTGAGAATCTGTCTCGGTACCAGAAAAGCCGAGTTCAAGGACCGAGCTCAGACGTGAGGGAGCCACTAATGGGAACCCCTGAACCCCAAAACGACGCCAAAATAACACATTTCCCCATGTCCTGGTGCGTGAGAAAAAACTACCAGGCATCACCCATTGCAAACGAATATTCCCCCTGCTCTTTATCCCACCGATGTTATTATTAATTAAAACCGGTTCCACTATTTATACCAAAAAAAAAAAGCCCATTGGAATTCCTCACACCTTCTGTGCTCGGCCAGAAAAAGCGAGTAACTGCCGGTGGAAGAGGTTTGATTAGAAAAAAAATACTGTGGGCAAGGTGGTGTGTGGTTTGAAAATGAAGGCTTTCTGCTTTGTGGAGCCTGCTGAAAATGATTTTTAATTTCCTCCCCTCCCCTCACCTCCTGGATTCCCAGGGATACAGCCAACAGCTTATTACGTATAAAACACCTTCAGTTTATATTTTAGCCTTACAATTGTGAGGAACAGCCTGAAAAACCCCTCCCTTCCCTACCTTGAGTGGGGAAAAACACGTAAATAACAAATGAGCTGGAGCAGATAAAAAAATTAAGCGTTTCACTGTGATTTGCCGCCCTGGGGAGGGGGAATATTTCCCTCTGTGCTGGACCTGACCGAAGGTATCAGCAGAAATGTGGCAGCTCAGCCCGTTTTTGCTCTCTGGCACGGGATTTTCTGTCCCCCCAGCTCATTGCGGGGCTGGTGGGGGGCAGCCAGGGCTCTGGCAGAGCCCATCCGAGAGGACACGGTGGATTCGGGGCTCCCAGGGTCGTCAGGAGTCGCGTGCATTCAGTCTTCTCCGGGGGGGAAATTAAATACCTTCCCCTTTTCCTCCCTTCTCGTGAAATGAGAGGAAGTTTGCCAATCCTTTCACCCCCTTCTCCAGTTTTCAAATCATTAAATACTGGGGTTATTTTAAGTTTTTTAAAAGAAAAAAAGCCCATTATTTTAAAAGTAAAAAGGCCCTTTTTTTAAAAAAAAAAAAAGACAAACCCCCTTTTTTTTTTTAAAAAAAAGGAAAAGAGCCCATTTTTTTAAAGAAAAACACCCCCTTTTTTAAAGGAAAAAAACCCTTTTTTTTTTTAAATTCAGCCTCCTGATTAAAGAGAATTAGGACAAAACACACCTTTTTTGAAAGGTTTTGGATGAGTTGCTCTGCCTGTGAGGATTTGCTGAGAACCTGAGGAGAGTGAGGTGTTATCTCAAGCGTCAAAGCTTTGTGCTTTTAATGACTAATTGCCGTTTCTCTTTCCTATTACCACTTGTTTCTCTTTCCTATTCCACTCTGTTTCTCCTCCTTCCAGCAGGTTTGAGGAAGGGTGATATGGCTGGAGGAAATCACACCCTGGTGACCCAGTTCGTCCTCCTGGGCCTGACCAGGGAGCCAAAGCTGCAGGCTCCTCTCTTCCTCATCTTCTTACTGATTTATCTCCTCACCCTGATGGGCAACCTTGGGCTGATGGCACTCATCAGGACAAACCCCCAGCTCCACACCCCCATGTACTTCTTCCTCTGCAATCTGTCCCTCATAGACCTGTGCTACTCCTCCGTCTTCTCCCCAAAGCTGCTCGTGGGCTTCTGGCTGGAGAAGAAAACCATTTCTTACTCTGCCTGCTTCACCCAGCACTTCTTCTTCCTCCTCTTTGTGACCACAGAGGTGTTCTTGCTGGCCGTCATGGCCTACGACCGCTACACCGCCATCTGCAACCCCCTTGTCTACGCTGTCTCCATGTCCCAGAGGGTCTGCGTTCAGCTGGTGGCCGGCTCTTACGTCGGGGGGGTCTTGAACTCACTCATCCAAACATGCTGCTTGTTGCCCTTGCCCTTTTGTGGCCCCAACGTCATCAACCATTACTTCTGCGACACCAACCCCCTGCTGAAACTCACCTGCTCCGACAACCGCCTCAACGAGCTTCTGCTCGTCACCTTCAACGGGACCATCTCCATGTCCGCCCTCTTCATCATCATCATCTCCTACCTCTACATCCTCTTCGCCATCCTGAGGATCAGGTCAGCCAAAGGGAGGCATAAAGCCTTCTCAACCTGTGCCTCCCATCTCCTGACCGTCACCTTGTTCTACGTGCCCGCAGGGCTCAGCCACATGCAACCGGCCTCCAAGTACTCCCTGGAGATGGAGAAGGTCACTGCCATCTTCTACACGCTCCTTGTCCCCATGCTCAACCCTCTCATCTACAGCCTGAGGAACAAGGAGGTCAAGGAAGCGCTTAGGAAGGCCACGGCAAATAAAGTTTTTGTGAGGTGCCTGCTGGCCAAACCGACCCCAATTAGTTGATAAAACTCCCGCTTCTTCCCTTTTTCAGTAGTCTCTGGTCCAGTGTCCGGGGGAGGAAGGAACCACATGGATTTACAGAAGCTGGTGCAGCCAATTTTAACCATACTCTAAAATCTGTGTTAACAAACACCTGGCCATTACAGGGTTTTGACAAATATTTTCTTCTCATCTCTTGGGGTGGGTTTTGTTGTGGGTTTTTTTCTGTGAAATGATGTAATGTCGTAGAAGGTGGCAAAAATAAGCTCATAAGGAATTTCTCTCTTAAACGTACCTTCTTAAGAAGTTGTACTTCAAGCAGGGAATCCTCCAGAGGTGAGTTCATGGAGGACTGGAGACTTTTGGAGACATAGATCCAAAAAAACACGCCTCACTTTGGGCTGACTACAAGGGAAAGGAGGGGAAGCAGCAGCAGCTGGAATGGTATTTCATAGAATCACAGCATGGTTTGGGTCGGAAGGGACCTTAAAACCCCCCCAGTGCCACCCCCTGCCCTGGGCAGGGACACCTCCCACCAGACCAGGTTGCTCCAAGCACCCTCCAACCTGGCCTTGAACCCCTCCAGGGATGGGGCAGCCACAGCTTCTCCGGGCAACCTGGGCCAGGCTCTCACCCCCCTCACAGCCAAGAAGTTCTTCCCCACATCTCATCTCCATCTCCCCTCTTTCAGTGTCAAACCCTTCCCCCTCCTCCTAGGGCTCCCCTCCCTGATCCAGAGTCCCTCCCCAGCTTTCCTGGAGCCCCTTGAGGGACTGGAAGGGGCTGGAAGGTCTCCTCGGAGCCTTCTCTTCTCCAGGCTGAATCTCCCAACTCTCTCAGCCCCCCCTCCCAGCAGAGGGGCTCCAGCCCTCCCAGCATCTCCGTGGCCTCCTCTGGCCCCGCTCCAACAGCTCCATGTCCTTCCTGTGCTGAGGACTGCAGAACTCTCCCTGTTGGCAAGGATTGAATCTACCTACTGATGGAGAAGTATTTCTCCCCCCATGGCATTTTCTCGTCATGGGGCAGTTGGGACCAGCCTACCCTTCCCCAGGGCAGCTGCTGAGAAGGTGCCACCGAGGGATGCTCAGGTGTAAGAATCTACATTGTAGATACCTAATATAGAATTAAATAAAATCTATGCAGAGCATGCAGCTGAGCAGGGGATGTTTCTTCTTAAGAGTCAGCAACAGGAAGGAGGGGAAAAGAGATTTTTATAACACCTTTTGTAACAGCTTGTTTTATCCTCAGCTTGGACACTAGAGGGTCTTGTCTGACATCAAGACTTGTTCATGCTACTTGCATGATCCAACCTGGCTCAGGGAGCATCGAGGACCAGTTACTCTCTTAGGGAAGGCAAACTGGGAGCCGATGGTGGCCACGACACAGGGTGGGCAATAGATTCACCTACAGGTGATGGTCCCACAGCACCTGAGCAGAGCAGCAGCTCCCATCCATAGCCCAGGGGAAAACCAAAACCAGGACCAGGACCAGGACCAGCTCTAAAAGTAGCTAATGACTCAGAGCTGAGCTTAAATAGTGCCTGAGCCCTGGGCAGAGGGTGTGGGTGGAGACCCCAGGTGAGGTTGGTCATGGCAATTACCATCGTTGTGCTCCCTGGTGTCTCAGGGAGAGGGGAACTGGGCTTTTTCCCCACTCAGTGCCCTAAACTGGGTTACTGCACCTTGTCCAGCCTTCTCTGGTGTATCCCTGGGTGCAGAGGATGGAAGGACAGAGCAGAACGGAGCAATGAGCTCCTTTGCTGTGTGTTAACGATTCTCATCCCTCCTCCTGAATTACCCAGAATAAGATGGCTCAGATATCCCTTCTCTGTTTCTCAGGGAAATACCTCTACTTTCCATGAAAACTCCATCAGAAACTTTGATTAAAAGCTTTATAGCATTTCTCTTCACGCCACCTTAAGGCTGGTTTTAACTGGTTGCCATTGTATTCATTCATTTTTCACCACAGTTCTTTCCGGAAGACCACAAAGGTGTTTATTTTAAAACATAAAATTTATTCACTTTGTCATTAAACTACATTACAATTTACATTGACATTAAACTGTCATATAAACTTCTTACAGAAGTTGTATAGTTCATTAAACATAAAAGGTCTGTCTCAATTAAATGTTAAAAAAACCCCTTTGTCTACTGCTTTCTTTCTAGCATCTTCTACCTCAGCCGTGTGATGACATACAGGAGAGTCATAACTCAGTCAAATGAGCCTCAGTGGTTGCCACACAAAGCATGGACCTCTTGTAGATCATCCAGCAAGGGAAATAGTCACACATCAAAAGAAAACCAAGAATCTTTCCAAGAAGATTTTTAGTTGGGACACACTTTTGGCAACAAGCCGACCTGTGTGTGCCCACAACAAGTCAGGCACCAGGTCCCTGGAGCCAACACTGTGGCTTGGAGCCTTCTGATGGTTCTTCCATAGGCTGGTCAGGAATCACATCTGAGGTCACCGCCGGACCTTGCCCTGAATGGTCACATTTCACTCTCCCCTCACCAGCTCACTTACGGTGGATAAACGTACCCCTCTTCTCAGCATGGCCTCTGGCCATGTTGGAGCTCTCCATATATCACTGGCTTTACCAGATCCTCAGATCTCCAAGCTCATTTGGGAAAAAATATTATTATCAAGCAGGCAGTGAAAATATTAGTAATTATTTTCCTCTAATTTGCGCATCCTTTTTGTTGGCAATATTTTCATTTAACACAATTTGGACACAAAACATCGTGGTACCGTTTTGGTTTTGCGAGGAAAGGGCCAACAATTACTCTGATTAATTAATGAAGGCTCATGCCACAATTAAAATAAATTTAAGTTGTTTGTGGAGAACGGTTCATTATGCTCGTTCTCCGTACCCTGTACTTGCTGTGTGATCTCAGACATAATGACCGATAACGCTTATTTCTTCATCACCACCGAAAAGCTGTCTCAAAGCCTGGTTAGATGCAGCACCAGCTTCCGCACCCGCAGCCTCCTCAGGGCCCCCTTCACCTCTTTGTTCCTCAGGCTGTAGATGAGGGGGTTGAGGGTGGGGGTGACGAGGGTGTAACACACCGAAACCACCTTGGCTCCATCCCCTGTGTAGGCCTTGTGAGGTTGGATGTAGGCCACCACCCCTGGCCCATAGAAGATGGTGATGGCAACCAGGTGGGAGGCGCAGGTAGAGAAAGCTTTGAGCCTTCTCCTGGCCAAAGGGATCTGCAGGATAGCATGGAGGATGTAGGTATAGGAAAGCAGGATCATCAGGACAGAGCCCGAGATGTTAAATCCTGCACTGGAGACCTGCAGGACCTCATTGGAGCGGGTGTCCGAGCAGGAGAGCTGCAGAAGGGTGGGCAGATCACAGAAGAAGTGGTGGATGCTCCTGGACCGGCAGAAGGACAACCTCCCTGCCAGGATAGTGTGCACCAAGGAGGTTAGGAAGCCCATGGTGTACACCAGCACCATCATGCCGTAGCAACGCGCCCTGGACATGGTGGTAGAGTAAAGCAGGGGTTGGCACACAGCCGTGTAGCGGTCGTAAGCCATCACTCCCAGGAGGAAGCACTCACAGATGATCAGAGCAAGGAAAAAATACATCTGGGCAAAGCAACCCAAAAATGAGATGTGGCTCCTCCCTAGCAGGAAGGTCTCCAGGGCTTTTGGGATGATGGTGGAAGAAAGGCAGAAATCTATGAAAGATAAATGCGTCAGGAAGAAATACATGGGGGTGTGGAGCTGAGGGTCAGCGTTGATGAGCAGGATCATTGTCAGGTTCCCCAGCACCGTTAGCACATACAGGGAGAAGAAAATTATGAAGATGGTGGTTTGTAGCTCTGGGGCATCAGAGAAGCCCAAGAGGATGAAGCCGGACAAAGCAGTGAGGTTTCCTCCCTCCGTCATTTCTACACGTTAGATGAATTTGTAGAGAAATAAAATGAATCTGTGAAATAAATCCCTAAGAGAGAAACACTGTGGAAACACCGGAGTTTAATCCATAAAGTAGATGCAACATAAAATGGTGTCATTTTCTTAAGAAAAATACAAGGCAACTGTGTTTCTGCCTTTAACCCAAACATCAAAGTGAAACAGGGGAAGGAGCCAATTACGCAGTCGGATATCGAAGGACAATAATTCTGCCGTGATTTATATTAAAGGAGAATTATTCTGCACTAATGATACACTAAGAAATATCAAAATGCTTATTCAAGCGTAAAAAAAAATGAAGTCAAATAAACACATCCCAAAATGTGGAAAATTCAGATTCTCACCACTGATTTATGGAAACTTTGGAGATTTTTTTTTTCCTTTCTTTTGTTGTCTTTTTTTTTTTTTTTTTTTCTTCAGACTGGAACGGTGCTTTTCTGTGGCTTCATTAGTTCTGGTGCAGCCTTTTAATCATGAACAAAACCCATGCACTCAAAATTGTTTGGGTTTTTATTTTTAATTTCTATGTTTTTCTGCTTTTGAAGAAAAATGCCTGCGTATGAGGCTTGGGGTTGGAGCAGTGGTATTGCCTCTGGGCCGGCTCTGCCGTGATTGCGGTGAGCCGCCTATGACCAACCCAAATATCCACGTAATAGTGTTAAAATATTATATATAAAGCAAACCTTTTAAAGCTTCAGCTTGGATATTCCCATCTCCCCTGCTCAGCCTCTCTGCACATGAATTATCTGGTGGAAGATCCAGCTACAGATGAATTTTCTGACGGAAGATCCATCTACAGATGTCTCCATCCCAGCTAAAACCTCCCTAGATCAGTTGTAGATGGGGTCAGGAGCGTGGTTTCCAAGCAAACCTCTTAGTTCCTGCTTGGGCACTTGGGTTCATGCCATGGATGCTCTTGGAGAGCACGGATGGGCTTCCTTTAGTTGTGGATGCACTAGTACAGCCCTGCCACAAAACAGCAACCAATCCCCTGAAATAAGGTGAATTAATAAAATACAAAAGGGTCAAGCGAGGGCAGGAGTGTAATTAAGTCCCAACACCCCTCATTTTAGTCTACCGACCTCAGATCTTCTTGGTCAACGTTGCCTGGTGATGGAGAAGGAATTGTAGCTCCGGCTGGAGGACTTGTACCCTTGAAGCGCCCGTTTCTCTCTATCAACAGCAATTTCATCATTAAAAGGATTGTGTCCTAGAGGTGCCTGTTTCCATCCCAGTGGTGACCAGCTCCTGTGTGAACTTCCAGCCCTAGAGAGGACGATCATCTCTTAAAACAGCTTCAAGGTTAACAACATGTTAAATATTTAAAAATATTTAAATATTAAATAAACTATTTTCAATAATAAAAACATTTAAAATCTCGCCAAATGCAGACGGAGCTGCTCACAAGCATGAGCCCGTGCTGCAGGACTTCACAGAGCAGAAGCTTTTATTCATAGAATCATAGAATTGCCCAGATTGGAAGGGACTTTTCAGATCATCGGGTCCAACCATCAACCCAAGACCGACAAAAAGCGTCACTATGAATTTTCTCTCATCTCAGCAGAAATGCAGGAAGCTTCAGCCACGTGAATAAAACGGGAGCATTAATTAGTTTGGGTTTTTTTCAGTTTAAGTTTGCCAATTGATCATTTTAATGTGGAAATTTAAAAAAAACCACAGTACTGTAACATGAAATAAATAAAAAAAATCTGTTCCTCATAACTTATTATGGCAAGTCCAGCTGCCACAAAAAGGGGCTAGTGCCCATTTTTCTGTTGTGTATTTTTTTGCAGTATGAGGCGCACAAACAGCTAAAGAGATAAATCAGCCAAGTCACAGCAGAAGTGGAGCGTGGGATTTGTCACGGGTTCAGGTCTAATGGGGAGAGTGGCGAAGCACCAGGATGAGTCTCCTTGTACCCCCAGCACCTCGAGAATCTTTCAAGCACGGGAGAGGCACCACGACAAGGGTCACCCACAGGAAACCTCCAACCCTTCTTTACCTGCTTGGCTGAAAGGTGTGGGTAGATGTGATGCCTGCAGCTCCTTGAGACGCTCAGCCAACGGGTGGAAGCCCTGGTGGGAGGGGAGATGCTCAGGAGCAGGTCGCCCAGGCTGGCAGATGGGTTTTATCCTGGGTATCTGTACAAACCGCTCTCCCTCAGGACCCTCCTCCAGCTGGTATTATTTCAACCTGCTCATCAAAAGCTCCTTTCAATTCCCTGGCTGCCCCAACACCTCCAGAGCAGCTCTCCTGCAGGGACCTGCCCATGCCACCACCTGGCCTTGCAGAAGGACAAGTCCAGGGCAGTTTGCTTTTTATTTATCCAACTATGGCAAAGTTCCCTATTGAAAAAAAGAGCCCTTTACTACCAACAAGGAGATCTGAAGAATGAGCTAGTGTTATGTTGAGGGATGATGAAAACATAGAATCATAGTTCATTGGATGGTTTAGGTTGGAAGGGACCCTAAAGATTGTTCAGTTCCATGATGGGAGGACACCTCCCACCAGACCAGGTTGCTCAATGCCTGTCAATTCTTTTGTATCTTCAAAGCAATGGTGGAAAATGATTCTTTTAAGCAAACCATTGTGTAGTCAACAGCTGAATCTATGGAAAAAATATTTGGAGAGGACTCCCCATGGTCACGCTCAAACCATTCATACAATGGATGGTCCATTTGTTTCAGGGAAATTCTTTGCTGTGAGGGTGGTGAGAGTCTGGCCCAGGTTGCCCAGACAAGCTGTGGCTGCCCCATCCCTGGGTTTTTTTCCTCTTTTGGCAGGGTGAAGCAGTCTCCTTTTTTCTCTTTGAAGCCTGAAAGTGTTGATAATTATTTTTTATAATATTTAAATAATAAATAATACTTATTTTAAGTCATATTTAAATAACATTTACTGTGGATGACAACTTTCTGCCCAATACACGGCCACTATCAAGTCTCAGGGGAAAGTCCCATCCTTTCTAGCACAGCAGGTAGCCTTGGTTCAAGGAGAAACGTGTTTTCAAGGTGCCCTGCTTCCACGTGCATTTAGTCCCAGCTTCTTGAAGGTGTAATATCTAACCCTACTTCTTGAAGGTGTCATATCTAACCCTCCTCACCATGACAGGGTTGCCCCCACCTTTCAGTTGACCAGGAACTGTGGATGGACAAGGAGAAGACTCTACTTTTTGCTTTCCTCATGGCGTTCTTCATGTCTGTGTTTCTCAGGCTGTAGATGAGCGGGTTCAGCATGGGAACTGCAACAGAGTAGAGCACGGAGCCCACCTTGTTGTGGTCCAAGGACTGTCTGCCCCTCAAGGTACCAGGGTGCAGGTACACGAAGAGGGAGCTGCCATAGTACAAAGCGATGGAGACCAAGTGAGAGGCACAGGTGGAGAAGGCTTTGTGCCGACCGGCCACGGAACGGAGCCTCAAGACAGTGGAGAGGACCAACGAGTAGGACATCAGGATGAAGACCGTGGTGCTCAGTACATTGAACCCCACCACAGCAGAAAGCATCACCTCATTAACATGGGTGTCAGAGCAGGAGAGGGCTAGCAGCGGTGGTCCATCACAGAAGAAGTGATTGATCCTCTTGGAGCGGCAGAATGAGAGACTAAATATGGAAACTGTGTGTATGGTGGAGCTGATCACACCAGCTAAGTAGGCACCAGCCAACATCCCAACGCAAAGCCTCTGGGACATGACCACAGAGTAGAGCAGGGGGTTACAAACAGCCACGTAGCGATCGTAGGCCATGGCAGCCAGCACGTAGCACTCAGTGGTGGCACAGGCTGCAAAGGAGAAGAGCTGGGTGGCACACCTAACGAAGGAGATGACCTTCTTCTCCACTAAAAAATTCAACAGGGTTTGAGGGATGATGGTGGAGGAGTAGCAGACATCCAGGAGAGACAAGTGGCTTAGGAAGAAGTACATGGGGGTGTGTAGGCACGAATCGATCCTGATTAAGATAATTACTCCCAGATTTCCTATCAGAGTGACCACGTAAATGGTGAGGAACAAGACAAAGCATGTCACCTGCAGGTCCTCCCGGGTTGTGAAGCCCAGGAGAACAAACTCAAACGCAGCTGTATAATTAGCTTCGACCATATTGAATATAGAAGCAGTTCAGCGGCTTTATGTTCTCTAAGTGGAAAAGCTTAATGGCATCTGTCAATAAAGTTAAGAACATCAATTTTCGTCTACCAAGCAGTTACACTGCTTTAAGTCAATATAAGAGAGAAAAAAGTCAAGTTCCCAAGGCTGGTCTTCCCATTCAGCTCATAGAACCACCAGCAGCACACTTGGAAGTGGGTGGATATTTTAAAGGAAGAGAGGAGGGCAATATACAGAATAAAGCATAAATAAATTGCAGAGCTTTCTCATTTCTTCTCTCAAGCCACTTACACCAGGCAGTCCGTGATTTCCACAATAACTGCTGAGAAAACGAAATTATTTCTCATCTTTTCAGTGTGAGTACATGAAGAGTAACTATCTTTTCCCCACGTCCCAGGAAGACCTCTTTTAGTTGAAAGCACTGGAAAATGCAGTTTTCCATAGCGTAATTTTGCCTCGTGTGGGATGGTGGAGAAATAAGAGCCAGGATTTGTCTCACCTCGCCTCGCTTTGGATGCGGTGCCTAAACCTGGAGATAAAAGATAAGTTCAGGCTCGTGCTCTTTGCTCACCCCAGAGGAATCAGCAGCTCCTGAAAAAAAACTGTGCTTCACGACAGATAGAATAAACAAACATTGATTTTTCCTGGATAACATTAATCATGGCTTGACAGAGCTACACCAGAGAGCAGTGCACGAGCACGCGCTGCCTGATGAGCAGATACCACCTTAAGAGTCATGATTTTTTGATGACCCTTTGCTGAAGGGGGGAGGTTCACCCTCCGGGTCCAGATACCTCATCTCAGACGTCCCCCGAGCAGCATCTCTGCCCCCTGCCCGGTGTTATTAACAGGGGGGTTGAGCTGCTTTTCATTGCCCACGTAGAGATGCCGGGGGCGAAGCTGAGTCTGAGGAATCTGCCCAGCGCTGGACGACGGGTGACAAATAATGAAAAATCGAGCTGTTTTGGGTCTGGAGCTGCATCCTCCCCCCCACCCCGGAGGCAGCATCCACCTGCCTGGATGCAGACATCTCCTGCCATTGGAGAATTGACCCGAATTTCACAATTAGCTAAGGCTCACCTTTACTTTTTCCTTACTTGACAAGCCCACTGCTTCGTGTGGAGCGATCCACGACGTAGATATGAAACCTCGGAGGTGGATAAGGCTCGCGCCATGCCCGAGAGCTGCCCACCGGGAGCCACATCTCCCTCCAGTTTGAAGACACTGACTGGAATGGAGATAAATTAAATTAAAAACCCCATACCTTGCTGCCTCAGGTTAGATATTATTCATGCTGACAGACGAATGACTGGTCCACGCTCTGCTCAATAACCGCCAGCAAAGCCCCGAACATTGATCCTTGTCCTCCTGGGGAAAGGAGCATCATTTGTCACACCTTCTTTCTGGCTCACCAACACAAGACCTTCCCACCAGCTGCCCTAGGACTCACCAAACAGCCTGGCCTTAGGGTTTGCCAAGATTTAACTCATGACATTATGGAGAGGAGAAATACCAGCTGCTACCGAGACCCTACAGCCAATGCATCCTCCCGGTTAAATAGCAATTAGCCTGCTCTCCTGGTGGTCCTTATCCTCAAAATCTCAGTGTGGGAGCAAGGGGAAGGTGCCAGATCTGTAGAGATAAAGTAGTCAGTTTGGTTAGCTGGGGTTTTGAGAGTCCTACAGCCCAAAATATCTAATAGATGCAGAAAAGCTGTGTTAACAGGGTGGTTTCCCGCTCCAGCTGGAAAGGTACACCATGACTTCTCCCTTACAACATCTACCCATGCTTCCACAGCTCTACCCTTCACAGTATTCACAGAGCTGGGGGTAAAATGAGTCAGGGAATAACATTTTTACCCCCAGGGAATCATCAGACCAAGCAAGGGGCAGTCCCTGCCAAGCCCAGAGGGGTCCCCAGACCCTCCACTGCCAGGTCAAGCTACAGCCAACAGGTTGCTAAAATTAGTGACAGCAGAAGGTGCTATTTGAAAATACTGGGTCAAAAGTGTTGCCTTGAAGAGTGTCATGCAGCCTAAAAAAATCATCCCCAAAGGGTTTATCGCAGTTCCTGACCCATCTGCAATACCTGTATCCAAAAAACGTTTCCTTTTGTCAATTTACACTGATACTCAGAATGAAGAGGGAAAGAAAAAAAAAAAAAAAAAAGCCTTGATTTTAATTTTGAAATTTATATTTCAATCAGAAATTCCAGCTATAGTTGGCTCCCAGAGACGAGAGGTGGTTTCAGCAGCTGCAGGTCCTTACAGGAAAGGACAAAAGTCACCTCCTTACTCCAAAAGTAGGAAATTACCTCAGTTTTATCCACCATTCCATGGCCAAGGGTGAGTGTCTTCCCCTGCAAAGGCCACCAGGAACTGGGTAATTATACAGGGAGCCTCCTCCAGTTAATTCATCATCCAAGAGCACCAGGGGCAGCTGCTCACCTGGGATTATTTAGGTAGTGACGGAGGCAGTTTACCTAATTCAACAACAAAAAATTAAATTCTTCACCTCTCTCTACATAGTTTCATTTGCCTTTATTGGAAAATCTGGGATAGCTTTGTCAGGAGTAAAGATGTGCTGGAGGGGACCCTTTCTGAGGAAGAGCTGTAGGAAATGGTTGATGTTGGAGGAGGTAATAATTTAAAATACAGGGAATTATCACTTCGAGTGGCATATGGTTGGCCCAGCCTATTGAAGAGAAAAAAAGTAATTCATAGGGCAGAGTGAACTCAATAATCTAGATTTTATACACCCTGAATCCCAAGAATTCCATTAGGAAAAGAAAAAAAAAAACAGATTAAAACATCATTTCCATCATTTCTAAGTGAGAGGGAAACTTGGACAGAAACTCCTTCAAACATCCAACGTTACCCCTTCATTTTTCACAGGCTCAGGAGCCGATGTCAAGAAAAGAAAGGATCTAAATGGGACCGTCCGACTGCGGCATCGAGATGGCCGTCTTAGTTTATTTATGCGCTATTTCCCGCTTGCCTGAAGAAGGAATAAGTCACTTGCTCACCCAAGGCTTGCGAGCACATAAAAACAAACAAAAAAACCAAACCAAAAACAAACAAACAAACAAAAAAGAAGTTTTCATCTAAATTAAAAAGGAGGCGATATTTCCAACAGCATCCAATAGATGGTGACGATGGATAAGAAATCCTGATGGGTATTTTTCTAGCCATTTATTTGATGTTTCCCCCTCCAGCGCTCCCCTTTTGATATCTAAAAGGGGCTGTTACTGCCTTTTCATGTCTCTCCAGACTGATGACAGAGCACAGAGGTAGATAGGAGAAACAAAAATAAGTCGTTCACGTATCAACATGCCTGGATTTTGTTCAGAAGTAGGTGAAATGCAACTTTGGAGAAGGAAAGGGGCATTTGTACGGGTATACTTGTACCCTCTCACGCTCATCCAGCAACAGAAAGAGTCATCTTCAGGCTGGTAATTCTAACATCAAAAAATAATAATTAAAAAAAAAATAGAAGTTCTGGTTGCCAGCAGGGGTCACAGCACTGTTTTGGGTTATTTTTCACTGTGTTAGAGACTTGTTTTTCCCACTGTTGGCTCAAGTGAGGGCGGGTGGAAAACCCTCACCCAGGAACCAGCCCATCACCTCCAGGTCCCCTCCCAGAGGAGCTCGTTAAGGTGCTGTTGCAGGGACATCTCTTACCTCCCAGCGACGAAATGCTGAAGAAATAGCAAAGTTTGGAGGCATGGGGAGGGAAAATCGTGGTTACTCTTCCCCCTGGTGGCATCACGTTTTCATGGCAACCACAAGTTTCTGTTCAGAATGCGGTGAAAGTGGGGGAGCTGCAATTTCTTGCACAAGAAATAAAGATTTGGGGGTTTTATTACCCTCTTTATTTTTTTGTTTGTTTGTTTCAGAGTGTTTGGGTTTTGGTTTTGTTTTTTTTTTTTCCTGCTTATTTTTGGGGGTTTTTTATTCCTTTTTCCCTTCACGACAAAGTGCAAATCTCTGGCTGCAAACTCTACTGATTAATATTATTGTCTTTGTTTTTAACAAACCACTGCGGGCATAAATTAGAAAACTAATTAGAGCTTTGTTTCAAGGCTCTGAAAGGCAGAAATTGGGGGGGGGAGGAGGGAAATGAAAGGACAAAGTTCTATGGTTGCCTAAAAAGAGGTGACAAAGATTAATTTAAGCCTGCAATTTAACTCAGCAGCCTGCTTTCAAAGACAGAGCTATTTAAGAATTTATCTCTCATTCACTTGGCTTATTCACCGTACACCATTATCCCGTAACTGCATTAAAACGTCAAAGTTTATCCATTTAGATCTTGTATTTCCATCCTTCCTAAGAAGAGCTTTTCACAGAAGCTGCCTCCCTGATCCAGCTCATAAATCATGGAGAGCCCAAGTGCCCAGTGCTGCCCGTGAAATTATTTGGCATTTCTCTGGTATAGACATTTTTCTGCTAAAAACCATAGAAACGGCATGTCCTGCATCCCTTCATTTACTGAGACTGGGGAGCCACAAGAAAAATCATAACGGTGTGTTGGCACATTTAACCCAAGAAAATATTCCATTATATATAAATATTTAATATTGTACTTTTATATATACACACACACATACATGTGTATAACTTGCTGTTCATAGGACCAGAGAGCTCCTAGATGTCCTTATTATTAAATTATTATACGTCCCGCTCAAATCAGGGCTGACTTCACAGTCACATCAGGTCACCCCTGGCCTCCTCCAGGCTCCTTCTGAATGCCTCCAGGGGTATAGAGGCTCCACAGCCTCCGAGAGAAATCCCATATCGGGAGGGTTCAGAGCCTGACTGTGATTCTTTCTGCTGTTCTCCTCAAAGCATCCTTCACCTCCTGGTTCCTCAGGCTGTAGATGAGGGGGTTGAGCATGGGGATCACCACCGTGTAGAAGACAGAGACCACTTTGTCAGTGCTCAGGGAGTAGCTAGAGCTGGGGCGTAAGTACATGAAGATTGTCGTCCCATACAACATGGTCACCGCTGTCAGGTGGGACGCACAGGTGGAGAGGGCTTTTTGCCTGCCTTCAGCTGAGCGGATCCTCAGGATGGCAAAAGAGATGAAGAAGTAGGAGACCAGGATGGTGGAGATGGTGCTGAGCTCAATGACACCGGCCAAGGAGAAGAGGATCATCTCATTGATGTAGGTGCTGGCACAGGACAGAGCCAGGAGGGGAGGAACGTCACAGAAGAAGTGGTTGATGACATTGGAGCTGCAGAAGGGCAGCCTGATGATGAAGGTCATCTGTATGATGGAGTTCAGGACACCCCCGATGTAGGACCCCACCACCAGCCACATGCACAACCTCCGAGTCATAACAGAAGAGTAGAGCAGAGGGTTACAGATGGCCACGTAGCGGTCATACGCCATGGCGGCCAGCAGGAAACACTCAGTTGTCACGAAGACTATGTAGAAGAAGGCTTGGCCCATGCAGCCAGTGAAGGAAATGGTCTTTCTCTCCGACAGAAAGTTCACCAAGGTCCTGGGGGCAATCACAGAGGAGAAGCAAATGTCAACAATGGAGAGACTGCCAAGGAAGAAGTACATGGATGTGTGGAGCCGTGGGTCACCTCGGATGACTACAATTATCCCCGTGTTGCCCAAAAGGGTGATGGTGTAGACCAGCAGCAGCAGCACAAAGAGGGCCACCTTCATCTCCGCTTGGTCACTCAGGCCCTTGAGGATGAACTCTGCCACCGAGGTGTGATTCTGCTCTGCCATTCAGGGCTTCGTGTCTGCTGAGGAAGGGGAGAGCCTGAAAATACAGGAGAGTGGAAACAATTCCTTTATTTATTTGAACTGAAATGGGATAAATTGGTAATTTACACCCTGTGCAGTGGATGGACCACACTGCAGCCTTCTCCTCCAAGCTTGTCCTCCTTCACAGTCCAAAGCAAGAGAAGGTTCCTTCTGAAGGGAAAACATCCTGGCTTTCCCAAATACCTTCCCCACATGCAGCGAGTCACTGCCAAGGGTTTCTCATGTTCTACCTGGGGGCAGACCTTCGGGCAGGTCCACTGGTATCTCAGAGTCCCATTTTGGTACCTCCCAGGTCGATGCATACAGCAGCAGAGAGGGATCCAGACCAAATCAATAGCTCTGGCCTTGACCTCCCATAATTAAGTTTTTCTCCACATTTGTTTCCCTTCCTCCCCGTTTCAAATCAATCACAAAGTGCCCAGAACAAGAGAGCTCTGTCTATAATTATAATAGTTTGGATTAAACATAAAATTATTGTTGCTTTCTTTCATTGGTTTGGGAAAAGACACTGCCATGAAGAAAAGCATCTTTAATTTGTTGGAAGGGAGGGAGTTTTGCATCCTAAAGCTCATTCAGGACACAAGGAGTTTAATAATACAGTCTCAGAAAGCTTGGGGGGGAATGAAGTCAGGGAGACCATGAGCAAAATGTGGGTCCAAAGATGTTGTCCCCAAATATGTGGTGTTGGGGGATATAGTGTAGGGGAGAACCTTGTAGAGTAGGGTTGATGGTTGGACTCAATGATCTCAAGGGTCTTTTCCAACCTGAATGATTCTATGATTCTATGATTTTGAACCAGGGTAAGCATCAAACCTTTCCTCGGTATGATTCAGAGAATATACAACTGGGAGACTAAACACCATAAAATCTGCCTTGATTTCCCCATAACACTCAGAGCAAAGGCACCGGCCCTGGGGTTGGGGTCCCCTCTGTGAAGATTTTACGTGGGTTTAACAAATGATGGATCAGCCTTTCAGTAAGGAATCCCATCGCATCCCTCACTCTGCTCTCATAGCTCATGGAGGAGACCACGACCCACCATGACTTTTATCATGCCTTGTATTTCCAGAAGTGGACAGGGAGATGGAACCTTGATGTGCGGAGGCGATCTAAGCGTCAGGAGATATCTATGAGTGTTTATGATCATGAACCAGCTGTAACATGCTGACTAAGCCCAGGCAAAAGTGGGATCCACGAGGTTATCCTGGAATATAAAGTCACAGCTGACGCTCTCCCCCATGTGCCCAAACAGCAGCATCCGACTGCGAATTGCACCTTGTCTCCAGGCAAACACAAGGTGTGGGGAGACCATTGGCTGGAGGCACGAGGGAAGGGAATGGTCAAGGGAAAAAAAAGAGCCAGAACTTGAAAAATCCCTGTTTTAAGATGCCATCTGAGGGGAAAAAACCTTCTGAGAGAGAGCCTGATGGTGGCACAGCATAGCATCCTGGGGGCCAGGGCACTCACGAGGACTTCTCCCACCCCGCTTTCAGCAGAAAAAAACCCAGCAGCTCCTGTCTCTCCCTCCAGTTGGAAGAGGAGCCAAAGCCACAGATGAGATCACAGAGCTGAGCTGAGCTGAGCCAAGCTCTTTCCACTCCTGTTGCCTAAGTTGAGGCACCTGGTTAAGCTGCTCGCCCTAATGAAAATGTGAAATACAGGTTTCTCTCCCTAGTAACATGAAGGTCCAGAATAAAACAATTCATTCTTTTACAGGATTAAAGATGACAATCAAAGTCTTACCCGACCAGAATAGCACCAGGATCAGAAGACTCGTTGAAGAACTAATCTCCATCAGATGGATATTTCTTTATAGAAATATTCTTTAAAGTGAATATCACTTTATTTTGGGGTCCATGGGTGGGCTAATCTTCCCTGGAGAGCGTTCTTCTCTCTTCTTCTTACAGGCTCCTGAAACATAACATAAGCACCATGATTTCTGATCTTTTGGATTCAAAATTCTGGAGTGCATCCCAGCAGAAATATTTCATCTTCTTTACCCAACCCAGAGGAGAAAACCTGGTGTAAACCAGAGCAGCATCCGCAAAGGTGATGCTGCTGCTGCAGTGATTTATACCAGAGCAGGGTATGACCCCAGCAGAACTCCCCCTGGACCTTTCGGGGTCACATCTACCTGTGGATGGGGGTCACCTCCCTCTTACCAGCTGCAAGGTCTCTGCTATCTCAGATGGCACCACAGGCTGGGGGTGTCCACGCAGTAAATCTGGGGGACTAACCCTTGGAGCCATCCTCTGGGCTTCCAGACAAACAAGAACGTCTCTCCTGAGCCTTCGAGAGCCTCCTGCATATTTTCATCTCATGAAGCACTTCACTCACAGCAACGTGTTGCTTTTATAGGTCTCTCTGTGAGTCTTTGAGGGCGATGGGCATCTCTCCTGGGGGAGCAAGGATTGGTCACGGCTTTGGCTACAGCTCAGGTCTCCAAGAGAAGTGGATCTTGTTTGTGCACTGGCTGACTCCTTAATGAGAATGCAGGGGAGTCACGACAGTCTAAACTGCTAATAAAGGCGTAGCTGTGCAAAATCCCGTGCTAATTATTGTCACAAATATCAATAACCTCTTTGGACACTTGGCAGCCTTGAGGGCCAGAATCCAAATGAGCCCAAGTTATTATTCACAAGCCCCTCTGAAGATCAAGGGGAAGGTGAGAAGCTGCATCCAAAGGGCAATTTACTCCAAGTACCTTAAACAAGGATTACGAGCAGTTTAGGCTGCGGTAATTAGCTCTGGACGGGTGCCTGAAGCAGATGGTTGGGATTACAGGAGATGAAGGCTGACCTAAGCCTTCAGGCAATGAATGAGCCTGAAAGGCTTCCAGGCTACTGATGGATAAGAACAGGGAGGTCTATACAGGACCCAGTGTCAGAACCTGATTGACAGACAGCCCATTAATCTTTTTTTTCTTCCTTTCTGTGCTCCAAATATTTCCAGGAATATCCGAGCTGCCCATTTTTACCTCCCTTTAGCAGAGATTCAGGTGATTCTGCTGCTCCACCTCTACTGAGAGATCAAATCCATCTCATCCCAACCCGATGTGAAAAGAGATGGTGCTAATCCAGCTCTTTCTGCAAACTGTTTTTTTTTTTTTGGCCAGCAGAAAATTGATAGCAAATTCATGGTAATTTCAGTGTAATTTGTCTCTGCTCAACACACTCGATAGGTATCAGCTTCTTTCAGCGTCTGGAAGATTCCCAGGAGCTTTACAGTTCACGGTATTTCTTTCAGTATAGCTGATTTTTCCCGTTAAATAACAGGAGCTCCTGCTTTTAGATTAAACTGACAGCAGGGACGGAGTCACCATATGAACAGCAGCTCATATTTGGATCATATTTTGGTCAGTAGATGAGTTTTATTCATCTATCAGTTGCCAACAACATTAAGTGTAGACATATGAGCCAACTGCCTCGGCCATCTTTACAGTCGGTAGGAATGAAGGTGGTGGTTGAGCTCTTCAGACATGGGTGTCAAGGACTATCTGAGACCCACCACACATCTCTCCTGCTCCCCAAAAGGTCACAAGCCTCCCTACATCTTGTGCTGGACCCTGTGTTCATGTGTCCTATGGTATCTCAGGTGGAATGAGATGGATCAATAGACCCAGTGTAGCTCAGAGGAGGATTTGCCATGTCCAAAGGAGACCCATGGGTCTCCATCAGTATTGCTGAGAGCTTGGAGGACTGGATGAGAGATGGACACATGGGTTGGGTTTGGGCTCACCTTGCTGCAGGTCACTGTGACACATGGACCTACCAATGAGCTACAGGTGTCTCAGCTTCTCCTCCAGCCTGTGAACCCCAATGGTGTGATTTAGTTGGCCAAAGGGGTGGCTCCAGCAGCAAAGCTACAGGACTTAGAGGAATCCCTGAGCTTCTGGAGGAGCAGCTGGAGTCCAGCGGGAAGCCTTCAATGGCACCAGAGCCAGCACAACCAGCAACAGGCCACCTCACTAAATCCCTTACCAGCACCTGAATCAGCAAACCCAAATATTGGCAGAAGCGCAACACAGAGGACTGTATTGACCCCAGATGGGTGTTTGGGTTGGGTGTAGCTCTACAAATGGAAAAAATTTTTAACAGCAGGGCTTATATTTGGGGACTTTCTGCCTCAACACTTTCACTGCTGAGATAGATTTTTTTCCTCACTAAATCCCTTATCTCCCCTGTATTCATTATTCACTCTGTTGTGTTTTGCTTCATCTAAGGGTGGCTTATTTTAACAACAATCTTGACCTTTCGCTCCTTCTAGGGCAGGAGACTAAGATCAGACTTCCCATTTACCCATTAAACTTTCGATTTGGCCACTCAAATCCCACAGCTAATGGTCATTCAGATACAGACAACTACATGCTTTGAGAAAATTAGAGGAAAAATTAGAAATATTAGTTTTATTGCAAGTAGTGCACCATGGCTTTACCGTAGATCCTTGAATTTGCATTTATGTACTGAAAAATTCCACTGAAGAGTACATTTAGGAACCGTCATTGTCCAATACTTAGCGTTATGTGTTAACAAAATCATTTGAAGTACTTATTCACTATAAAAAGCACTTTGGAGGATTAAAGTGCAGTAGAAAAATTTTAAAATACCTTTGAATATTCCTTGAGGGTTGGTTGTGGGAGAGGATTCAGAGAAGTTCCTCTCAATTTTCCCATTTCCTGCAGCTTTAGGGAAACTTTTCCTCCTCTCCCCTTCCAACCTCCTTGGGTTGCTCCATGTGTTCTCCTGCCCACTCCCATCCTTCATGGGGTTACCTGAAAGCACCAAAGTTCACCTTAGATCTGTAAACCCCATCTCATGGCTGGAAGAAGTGCTACACTTGGTAGGGATGTTGTCCGCTGCACTGATGAACTATGTCCAGACCGTAGGAGAGGGTGACCATGAGTAGGCTCAGACCAAAGACAATTGAGAAAATGGTCCAAATGCTCAGCAGAAATCTCACAAATGTTATTTTGACAGGGTTGAGCCTTGTCATTCTATTTACCTTCAATAGAAAGGTGACTTGGGGTTGCCCAAGGATTGGCAGGTCCAGGAGAAAACCCAGAACATGCTTGCCTCCAAATATTCAAGGTTGGACTGGGGTTTGAGCAACCTGGTATAGTGGGAGGTGTCCCTGCTCATGGCAGGGGGTTGGAACTCAATCTTTAAGGTCCCTTCCAACCCAAACCATTCTATGATTCAGAAACTATCTGAATATTTAGCACCTTTCCTCACAAATCCACCTTTGGTGAGTTCTTCAATGAATACATATTTCTCCTGCTATGAAATGCACTATCTAGAGGCAGATGTTTAACAAATTAATCCCACATGAACAAAGCCAGACTCCAAAATGGACAATAACATACAGAAGAATTATTACAGATTCTCTCCGATTTCAAAAAAAGACCCCGAAACACTGACCGTGTTCCCACCACTGCCTGAATGTCAAACCAATTACCACTTCAGCAGGGAAATAACTATTCTCCCCACTGCTCTCTTCAGAGCACTCTTCACCTCCTGGTTCCTCAGGCCATAGATTAAGGGGTTCAGCATGGGGGTCACCACTGCATAAAAGACAGAAACGACTTTGTCCCTGCCCAGGGAGTAGCTGGAGCTGGGCCGTAGGTACATGAAGAGAAGGGTCCCATAGAAGATGGTGACGACCATCAGGTGGGATGCACAGGTACCAAAAGCTTTGTGCTTGCCCGGCACGGAGCCCATCCTCAGGATGGTGAACAGGATGCGGCCGTAGGAGACGAGGATGATCGATACAGTGGTGACCTCATTGAAGCCCCCAAAAGCAAGTACCAGCATTTGGTTGAGGCGAGTGTCAGAGCAGGCCAGTTTTAACAGTGGTGGTCCGTCGCAGAAGAAGTGGTCAATGACATTGGTGCCACAGAAGGACGCTCTCAATGCAAACCCCATGAACACCAAGGAATTAAAGAGCCCAACCACATAGGACCCAGCCAAGAGGGAAACACAGACCTTCTGGGACATGATGACAGGGTAGCGCAAGGGGTTGCAGATGGCAACATAGCGATCGTAGGCCATCACAGCCAGGAGATAGCACTCCACAGCTGCAAAAGCAACATAGAAATGCAGCTGCACAAAGCAGCCAGCAAAAGAAATAGTCTTCCTTTCCAATGAGAGGGTCAGCAGCATTTTGGGCGTCACAACAGAGGAGTAGCACAGGTCCAAGAAGGACAAGTTGCCGAGAAAGAAGTACATGGGGGTTTGTAGGTGGGGATCGAGACAGACCACGGCAATGATGCTAAGGTTTCCCAGCACGGTGGTGACATAGACAAGCAGGAAAAGCACAAAGAGGGTAACCTGGAGTATGGGGCGATCTGTGAACCCCTTGAAGACAAATTCTGTTACTGCAGTCCAGTTTTCCCAAGCCATCAGTGCACAAGAGACATACAGTTCGGGGGCAGGGAAGTGATTTCCATGAGATCAATTACACTGACTTGATCCCTTAATTATTAGTGGGTTTTAATCCTGTGCTCTGTAGATGAAAATTTCCTAACGAAACATGGCCAGAACCCCTGGCAGAATGCTCAGCTGGTCCACGACCACCTGGCCACGCAGGGACTTACATCTACCATCCTAAACCATGCTTTTCTTGGTTAAAACCAAGCTTATCTCCTACCTTCAAGCTCTGGTTTCATGAAAAGAAGTATAAATCTAATAAATTTTTCCCTTGGACATCACCATGGTGTTCACCATGTGCATCGTTTCCAGCTGTCTGCAGGTTTGGGCACATTAAGGGAAGAGCAGCTCACTTTTTTTAATGTTTGTTCTGATAACACACAAGCTGCAGGAATATTAGTGCTCACTCTGCCCTTCAGGTTGATGATGTCCCAGAGATTCTTTTTATTATCCCCGGGTTTTAATTTGTTGCTTGGGACTTCTTATTCTAAGTGCTCAGAAACAAAAATCCTGTGGTTTTACTTTTTTTTTTTAATAAACAATGGCTTAGTGGCCACTTTGAGGAATAAACTGAATTTCAATAACTGCTCTCATCTCATGAGGATAAGTACATGGACAGAAGGGCATACACATGTATCTTGCCCTTTCCAATATCTTCCAGCTTAGCTAGTGACTTGCTAAAAATCAGGGTTTTCCCTTTATTTCTATCACTTAACTTACATTTTAAGCAAACAGTAGCTTCCCACGGACTTTGAAGCAACCGATTAACATGCCAAATTAAGGTTAGAAAGTAAAACTCCCTTTTAGAAAAAGGTTGTAACAGAACTATGTCTCAGAGATATTTGAGAGCAGTTTAAGTGTAGTTCCCCTTTTTCTATAAGAAAGTCTCAGTTTGCCCTCACGTCAGGCTGTATTTCTTTTTAATTCCCCAGTCCAGTTCTCCACTTTACCCTGAAGCCTCTCACTGCCCAGAGCTCCTGCTCCCCACCGATTCCACCATCATCCACCTGAGATGTCACCTCCTCTGGTTTCCCATCAAAGATCCAGCCTTCTCCAGCCGCTTTCTCTGCTTTTGTACCCACTTCTGTTCTTAGTTTCTCCAGGGAGATGATTCAAGGGGCAGACAGAGTTTGCGCATTTTATTACTGGGGAAAAATAACAATAGAGAAGATTAGACAATATCCCATTAAATTCACTGAGTGAATGACTGCATGTGCTCATCTCAACAATAAGATAAAATTATTAATAGGTTCCCCAAAAAGGACTGTTGCTGGGGAGACGGTAAACACATAGACATAATAAAGATTTATTCCATACACACATATATATATTTGTCCCACCATAACTCTAACCAAGGATATATTTTTCCAGTAGCCAAGGATATATTTTTTCCAAGAGAAATGGCAATTTTTGCTCTTGTCACGATTGGTGCTACAATTCTTTGGCATTGCCTCTAATTAGATCTTTCCTACCTGTCTGCATGACCACACTGCACAGAATCACCACTGACTTCAGGGAAAAAAAAAATGGGGGTTTCCGCCTTTTATCTTGGTTTATTAATCAGATTTTTCCCTCCTTCAAGGAAGAAAGCTTATTCCGAGCCTCCCTTTCTTCTCCTGTTTTTCAATTCTACATGGTGCTGGATGACCATGTATGGCTACGTCTCCCAGAGGCTCCTGTCCTCTCTATTTATTGCTTTCCAGCTTAAATGGTCGGAAGAAGCTGCCACCAGCCTCCTTGGGCACATCACCACATGCCAATCACTCTCGCTTTTTCTCCCTTTTAGATATAATTGGAGCGTTCCCTCAGTGACTTCAAGAGTTAGAGGTCAGGAGCTATTACCTCTTCAACCCTTGAGATGGGTTGCCTTCTGGGAGCCAGAATGCACCAAGATCAGAGACTGCTGTGGGGTTATTGAGAATCTGCATCTCCTAGAGACGTCTCGGCACCTTGTAGCTATGGAAACCCTCAAGCTGGAAAGATTTACCAATCTTTACAAGGCCTGGAAAAATCCTAAATAATACTCTACACACTTCAAAAGCAGAATGTTGCCAACCTACCAACAACCATAATTCTAATATTAAATTAGGAAATAGCAGAGGTAAGAAAGACCAGAGAATAATCATTGAATATAACATTAAATTTGTTTATCTGTTTCCCTCACTGAGAATAGTGTCTCCAATGTAGGGACAGGGGTCTGGAAGGAGAGAAACCAGCAGAGGAGAGAGCACTGGCTGGGCTGTTGGGTGCAGAGGGTGATGGGTTGTACCCTACCTGGAGGCTGAGGGGTGCCACAGAGGGTTTTCCTCTTTGATCTCTTTAAATAGAGCCAAGGGGGACACCATGGTGTGCAAGGGACCATCCCACAGTACCTGAGTAAGGCAGGTAGTGTAGACCCAGAGACCTGGGCCAAATTCAGCCACGACTCCAGACCATCAGGCAAGCTGGTGATGATGAGACACATCCAAGGTCAAGCCAAGTCCATCCAATGGTCGGGGTTGGGTTCAGCAGTTACTCAGCAGGTCCATGATCAAGCAAAGGTGTGGATCAAGGGACTCCAAAGGTGTGCACACCCAGTGCTAAACTGGAAACCAGCAGTCCTCCAGCACAACCCAAGGGAGGAAGAGATTCCCTGGGCTGAGCTTAAATAGAGCTGATGGGCAAATGGGCAGCAGGTGGGGATGTTGACCCCAGGTGGGCCTGGTCAGGGCCATTAAGGCCTATTCGTTCACTCTGGGAGAGATTAATCACTGTCTGAAAATGCACATTTCTCACCATTTAATACTATGGAAGCCCGGAGTCACCAGTTCAGATGTGGACCTCCGTCCCATAGGTCCCTAAATGTGCATCATCCCAGCCTTCTTGCAAAACTGGGCTGCCAAGTGTCCACAGAGGGACACCAGCAGCTCCAGAGATGGAGCCAGTGGTGTGTTATGAACCGTTTGGGGTTCCTCTGAAAGATCTCAAATGTCTCTAAACCCATTTTCATTCTGTCATCAAGGTCAGACCCAAACCTTCGCATAGTCCACAAGTACCTCTGAAGCACCCTATGATCATCACTGCCGCTGTGTATCTGTGCTCAGCGATGTCTTGTTCACGTGATGTCTTTCAGATACCCAAAACAGCCCAATGGCTTTCAGAATTGCATTTCATGGCCCCCTTTTTTTTTTTTTTTCTTTTATTTTTCCCTCTGGTAAATCCTTCCATGAGGAGTACCCTGAGGACTTTCTCCCAGGACAGCATGAGGGACCTTATTTACAGCCCTGTCACCCACAAGCTACCGGAGCCTGGGAAGGAGTACATCTCTCTTCACATCAGGTGGTTAATAGGTTGAGCGGACACATAGATGTTCTCCTCCACATTTGGGATAAATCCTTGGCTCCCACCACTCAATAGCAGCAAAGGTGAAGGAGGAACCAAGAGAAAGCAGAACCTCACCTGCGTTTATGCAGTGGGTTTTCTTCTTCATGTCCTCATGTCTTCTTTTTTGGGGGATCTGTCAGGAAACAGCCTTACCAAAGTAGGTTTTCTTTATGATAAGAGGGAGTAATGGCTTGTGCAAATTGCTTTTCTTTTACTTAGGCAGCTTAAAGCAAGATGAACTGATTTATGTAAGTGTTAAATAAGGACGAGTCTTATTTTGTTATAAGGAAATACAACATTCCCAATTGTCAGCAGATTATAGTAATTAACAAATCAGTCTTTGGAATCAGCACGTCTTAAAATTAACTCAGTTTTCAAGTGAGCACCTTAACTCAGTGCCCAGGGTTTTAGGATGCTTCAGCGTGCTCGAGCTCATAAAGGTGTAAATTACGAATTTACCAACATGAATTTTATCTGTTGTAAATGATATATAATAATTTGATAAATGCGGTTCGAAGACTGGAATAATAATTAAAAGCCAAGGGAAAATGTCTGGAGGTCATTAACATTGTATAATCTGTGATTTCACTGGGACTGTGACTTTCTCTTGCTCCAGTTTTATGTTTTTCATGTTTTAAAATCAACCCTATTGACGAATATTTACCATCATTGAACATTTTTCAAACATATGTTTACTATGATTTCTTTTTAAATATTTTCAGTGAAAAGGTCATCAGGTCTAATCCTTTTTTTAGTAAGACATTGGCGAAGGTAATGGCATTATCTTCCAGCTGCACTGTGGGTGACGGGGACATACAGATATCCATATCTCTAATGATATATGATTTGTTTGCATTGGAGGCAAAGTATTCTTTAATAGAGCCGGTATTTTCCATAGGAATATTTTATTTAGACAAAGCTGGCTTTTTCCTATAGAAATCTCAGTGCAATCAGTAAATATTTATTTAAGAAAGGAACCATTTAAACTCGACAAGAGTAGGGAGGAAAGGTTCTATTTTTTTCTTCTTTTAAATTTAATACCCTCTTTTTATTGCAGGTACAAGTAAGGCAAGAAAATGTTTATGAGATCTAACCACACAGTCACTAAATTTGTCCTCCTGGGACTTGCCGAGAGCCCAGAGGTTCAGCCCCTGCTCTTTGGGGTGTTTCTACTCATTTATGTGCTCACCCTCTTGGGGAACGTTGGCTTGATGACCCTGGTTAGGACTGACCCGCGCTTGCACACCCCCATGTACTTCTTCCTCCACCACTTGTCCTTTGCTGACGCTTGTTACTCCACCGTCATCATGCCCAACATGCTGGTGTCCTTCATCTCGAGGAACAAAGACATTTCCTTCCCCGGTTGCGTGGCTCAACTTTACAGCTTCGTTTTCTTCGGGATTGTGGAATGCTACCTCCTGGCCGTGATGGCATACGACCGCTACGCTGCTGTCTGCAGCCCCCTGCGCTACATGGTCATCTTGCCCAAGACCGTCTGCATCTGGTTGGTCTCAACCTCCTACCTCCTGGGCTTTCTTTACGCAGCGATATACACCGGCTGTGCGTTCGGGGGGTCCTTCTGCAGTTCCAACGTCATTGACCACTTCTTCTGTGACATTGGCCCCTTGCTGAAGCTCTCCTGCTCTGACAGCTTTCTCAGGGAGAAGGTCATCTTTGCCTTTGTTAGCCTAAACGGGATTAGCACCAGCGGCATCATCTTCATCTCGTACCTGTATGTCATCTCCGCCGTCCTGAGGATGCGCTCGGCGCAGAGCAGGTCTAAAGCTTTCAACACATGTGCCTCCCACCTGATGGTGGTCTCCTTGTTCTATGGGACAGGGTTCTTCATGTACCTGCAGCCCAGCACCAACCACAACGGCCCAGACAAGGTGGCCGCTGTGTTTTACACGCTGGTGACCCCCCTGCTGAACCCCTTCATCTACAGCCTGAGGAACAGAGAGGTGAAAGAGGCTTTTATGAAGCATATGAAGAGATACTTCTCATCTTCATTGAACCAGGGAGAGAGGGTCTGAGCCTGTAAGGAGCAAGTAGTTTTTTGGTCTCAGGCAAAGACTGAGCTTATAATAGGATTAAATTTGATTTTGCCTTCCCCAAAGATTAGTATTTTCTTTCCCCGTCTTGTGCTAATGCAAAAATGGGGGAAGACTGTGGGACACACCGTGCTGTATTTTCCTTCTATGTTTGTAAAATATAATTGGGGGTGGGGGTGGTGTAAATTTGTGGGCTTTAAATTTGAAACACTGTACTTTAATTCTAAACAGACTAATTAAATGAACACAGAGAGCTACAGGGACTTGGCTGACACTGAAACCCAGTCAACCCAGTCTCCACGGTCATCGTGTCTTACAACAGTGCCTCAAAACACACGCTCATTTTAACCCTCATGCAGCTCTGGATTTGGAGACACCTTGAATAAAGCAGAAAATACATTTATCTGAACATAATAAACATGTTCCTCTGAAATGCACACCAGCTATTTTGTTTGTTCTATAATAACTTTGACACAATATTGATTTTAAAAGTATTTTGGCAAGATGTCTATAATTCTGCAGATGATGGCAGGATAATCTGCAAGGTGCTTTTTCAGAGGCAGCTCTGATGCCCGTAGGATTAGTCTCAAAGTTATGCCAAATCATTTTGTGGGGTTTGGGTAGCTTTTTAGGCAGAGCAGAAATAAACTGAAAACTTTTTTTAGTCTCATTAAAATTAATTTTACAAAGCTTTATTGAAACACAACATTAAGTATCCCTAAACAAACAGCACTCTGTGCCTTCAATGGGTCTCCTCAGAAAGATACAGGATATACACACACCCTCAGTGTTTTTATATATGTATTTTTATATGGGGTGTCTTTGGCAATGCTTCCCTTCCCTGAATCAGGACTTTGCAGTTCCAGCAGTTTCTGTGAATCAGCCAAGCTGGGTTCTGTCCTCCAAGACAAGCACCATGGATCTTGGCCTTGGTACGCTAATTAATTGTTTTCCTTCGGTCCCATTCATTTGCTTGAAAAGAGGCAGAGGCAGAAAAAAAAATTACACAAAACTTCAGATGAGTTCTATAGACTTCTTGAAGTGGGCATGAGCCAGATCAGAAGGCAGGCACTGAAGTAATGGGGAAGATATTTTCAGTAGACATGTTATTTGTGGCCCAGAAAAAATGCCCCTTCCCTTCCCTTCCCTTCCCTTCCCTTCCCTCTTTTTTGAAATCTAAGCTATCTTGAAAGCACCAAGCAATTTTCCAGCTAATGGCAGTAAAGGTGGAAAAAGCAAGTGGAGGTAAATTCCCAAAGCAGAAGGGAAGCGTGGGCCCTCCATCTGTACGTCTGGAGACTGCTCAGCCAGGGACTGGGACACTCACCCAGCGGTTCTGCACAGAAAACTACCTCCAAATACTCTGGAAAAAGTAGTTTCTGCTCATCACCATCATCATCACCACAAATAATATAGAAACACAACACTTCTGGTGTCCTCTGTGGCCGGGCAGGCCACAGAGCACCCAGGGAAGCTGAGACGTCAACTTTGCATCTCCTCCTACTTGAAGGAGAGCTGCTGCCCACCCTCGAGCAAGGCAGAGGGGGCTTTGCCCAGCCACAGCCCTCCAAACCCCTGCGCAGAGATCACAAAAAATAGTCACCTTTCTAATACTGTAGGTAAACATCTTGACCCATGAGTTTGTGAATAAATGGGAGGAAGTGCTTCACTTCTTTGCCCTTTGGGATTTCCAGTGAGTTTCAGAATTTGCCTGATTCTCCAAACTCAAGCGTTTTATTGTTTTAATATTGAATCCAAAATAAAGTCCACAGATTATTTTATCTGATGTGCTGACGCTTGATGACCAGTGGCATCAATATTGTGCCCGGGGATTGCAATGCACCAACATAGGGCAGGGACACAAACCATGTGAATTGGGAAACCATGAGATATAAGGCGGGGTTCACCATCAGGCAGAGGTGGGAATTGGATCTAACATACTCGTTCATTAGGTCTTGGATAAAATAAGAGATTCATGAGTATCCCCTTGCTTTTATTACTAGCTGATTGAGTAAGGTGGTTATGTGTCATCCCCCTGTCACTGATGGAGACATTCTGAAGATGGAGACCTGAAATGGTTGGCATGAACATCTCCAAGAGGTTGGCTTGCTGCTTTATTCTCTCAGTGCTAGTAACAACTAGCCAGCATGGTAAGGTCAAAGGGTGTTAAGAGGAGAGCCCATCTAAATCCAATCCATGGAGGAGCTAAAGAATCATAGAAGCAGAGAATGGTTTGGGTTGGAAGGGACATTTAAAGGCCATCTAGTCCAAGCCCCTGCCATGAGCCGGGACATCTTCAACTAGATCAGGTTGCTCAGAGCCCCATCCAACCTGACCTTGAATGTTTCCGGGGATGGGGCATCTACCACCTCTCTGGGCAACCTGGGCCAGGGTCTCACTACCCTCACCATAAACAATTTCTTCGTTATATCTAGTTTAAAGAAGAAAATGCTTTTGGAAACAAGCCCATGTAGAGCTCAAGATACAGACAGTAGCTAAGCTGCCAGGTGTTGGGGGGGGGGCGCTGGGCAAGCAGGGCCAGGAGTAGGGCTCATGGTCCTGCTGGGTCTCCAGGCACAAGGAAGGGTGGGAGGGCGTGCGCTGGAGGTTTGTGCTTGACTGCTGAGCAGAAGGTGAAAGAGGAGGACCACCTTGATCGCACACTCTGAAACACTGCCAGTGCCATGTGTGACGCCCAGAGGACCAGCAGACGTGGATTTGGGGCGTGATAGGAACTGGAGAGCACCTGGAGCAAGAGGAGTTTGTACAGAGTTTGTCCCTTAATGGTAAGGGTGTGGGGCTCTGAAAATACAAGAGGTCATAAGGTAGGATTAAATGTAAACTGAGAGATGTTGATGACTGTAGAAGAGCATTTTGATGAGGCTATCAAGGGGCCTGGAGCTAATTTCCAGCATACATCTGAAAAGAGCAAGAGGAGGAAAAGTAAGCTATATAGTTCTGTAATAAAAAACAGAAGATAAATCACACTGTCTGTCTGGTGACCAGCACAAACCGCTAGCAGAAAGAAAGCAAGACTTGGAAATGTTTCCAAACCAAATGTGAGGTGGGGGAACAAAAATCTTGGTGTCAAGTGAAGCTGTGATGTCCTCTGTCACAAACCCAGCAGATAAATACCCTGCCAAAGCTACTTCCACATGACAAACGCCCTCAGGGCACTCTTCACCTCCCTGTTCCTGAGGCTGTAGATCAGGGGGTTCAGCATGGGCACCACCAGCGAGTAAAAGACAGCAAAGGTCTTGTCCACGCTCAGGGTGTCGGTGGGCCTCAGTCGGAAGTTCAGGGCGAGGATAGACCCATGGAAGATGGTGACTCCAGTCAGGTGAGAGGTGCAAGTGGAGAAGGCTTTGTGCCGGCCCTTAGAGGAGTTGATCTTTGAGATGGCAGAGAGGATGAAGGCATAGGAGACCAGGACGGCCAAGATGGTCACCATCTCCACCAGTCCCCCGAGGCTGAATATCAGATGCCTGTTGACCTGGGTGTCGGAGCAGGAGACCGCTAGAACAGGCATGATTTCGCAGTAAAAGTCATTGACCTCGGCTGGTGGGCAAAAAGGCAGGCTGAAGGCAAACTCCGTGTGCACCAAAGAGTGCAGCAGGCCGAGCACGTACGAACCGGCCACCAGCAGGACACAGACCCTGTGAGACATGATGGACGGGTAAAGCAAAGGGTTGCAGATGGCCACGTAGCGGTCGTACGCCATCGCGGCCAGAAGGAAGCACTCAGTGGTACCAAAACCTATGAAGAAAAAGAGCTGGACAGCGCAGCCCACCAGAGAGATTGTCTTCTTCTCTGTCAGAAGGTTCATTAATGTCCTCGGCGCCACCACCGATGAGTAGCAAGCATCTAGGAGGGACAAATTGCCGAGGAAAAAGTACATGGGTGATTGAAGTTGACTGCTGCTCCTGATCAGGGCAACCATGCCCAGGTTCCCTGCCAGAGTGATGAAGTAAATGAGGAGGAAGAGGACGAACAGAGGCCCTTTTAGTCGTGGGTCATCTGTCAGTCCCACAAGAGTCAGCTCTGTAACTTGCTGGCTTTGATTTGCCTTGTCCATCTTCTCCAAAAAAACACTGCAAGTCACGTTCGCAGGGCCAGAAGAAAACCGACAAATTAATGGAGAGGCTGAGAACCCCAAAAGACCAACAACCCCCAGCGCCTGCACTGGCTAACCCTCTCATTAGCAGAGATTTGTTTAATTTTAAGTCGACATTCACCAGGAAAACCGTTTGGCAAGACAGGTGGAAATTTTTATTTTGGTGTCAGTTGCTCTGCCAAGTGTTCCATTTTTCATTCATTTTGATGCATATATATTTCTACTTATTGTATGCTCACAGCATAGATCACATTTCAGTGTAACCCTCCCAAGTTCTATCAAGAAAGAGTGAAAAAAAAAAAGAGTTCAGAGATTCCTATAACAAATTATCTATATCAATAATGAAAACAGACTTTTCACAGAATTTGAACTAGAAAATAAGCTTTCAAATTTTAGGAAGCCTTTCCAGTGGATTTTTTTTTCAATATTCTTTTGCTTGCATTGCTGCCGTGAGAAAAAAATGAAAATCTCCCTTACTTTTCCGTAGTTTTTCATATGTTTTGCTAATTTTGTGTTATGTTTTTATGGAGTGGGTAGAAACGGAGCGGTGCCATCGTTTGAGAGAAAATAAATCATTAAAAAAAAGGTGGTACAACAAATCTTTGCCTTTATAGCATCTTTCTCTACACCTCCTCCCTCTAAAATTCACACTTTGAAATATATGGAAATGCACCAATGCATCCTGACTTTTTATCACAGAAATCAGTGAGAAATAAGGAGCAGCCCTCCAGAGAGGTCCAGAAGCTGCTACTGGAACATAAATATATATTTTTTTAAAATAAATTAAGAAAATCCTTGGGTAAACTGGCCCACTTTTAGTCAAAGATCATGGAAAATATTGTGCTGCTTGTAGGGTTCCTGCCACTGCAACTAAATCAGGAAAATCAGCAGGTAAATGAGTGTAAAACTGGCATAAATGAGCCCAGCTTATATTCATAATAGAAAAACCAACTAAACTCTGTACCAAGGTGGTAGAAGAGCATGGGATTTAGCTGTACGTCAGAAAACTCAACCATTTATTGACACAGACACAGGGGGCAAAAGCTCTGCAGGAAAATCACAAAATTACTCTGTAGAATCACAAAATTACTCTGCAATTCCCCAGCATTGCAAAGGTAAAGATATATAATAACTGGTGTTTTATCTGCTAGCTGGTATTATAACCTTCAAAAAAATTATGAAAAAAAATATAACTGGTAATATAACCCTCAAAAAACTCATGTGACCCATGATTTTCCTTTCCCGCTTGGTTATTGCTCTTGTGTGAAGATAATAGCTCGCCTTGGTTTGGATAATAAAGATATAACTGAGAATAATCAAATTCGTCTTTACAGACCTGATCTCTGAAGGAGGAAACCCTTTCTCCTTCCTTCTTGCTTCCTGCAAGGAATTATATATTATATTCTGCAAGGTTAATGTATATCCCATCAAAATTATGTATCCAGGTGTCCCCTTTTCCTTACCACTGAAAATCTTGCTTCTTATTTCTTCTTTACTTCACATTAAGTCATGACAGATTGCAAGGACATTTATATGTTCCGTCTGTCCAGCCCAACAGGTTTAATTGCTTTTTTCTAACACTCGTCTCTAATCCACTGAGACCTCTAAGGTGCTTTTGTTGTGAAGTGTTTTGGAAATCTTCCTTTGGGAGAAATGGAATTATTTTTATATTCCTCTGTCAAACATGTATAGATATATATGTGTGTGTGTGTAAAATCTCTCTATACATATATATATATATGACAGCGGAGTGTAAAATAAAATAAAATAAAATAAAATAAAATAAAATAAAATAAAATAATAAAATAAGTGAATTACATATAGAGTTGCCTATTTCTTGGGGGTGTGAGGAAATATCGACTGGGTTGAAAATTTACTTGCGTAAGAAGATTGTTTATCCCAACTTTAATGTTGTTCACTTGTATTTTTTTACCTGAAGTTATTTGTTTCTCAGTACTGTGACACAGAGACCTTCAGGGCATCGGTATCAATCCCCATCTTGGTGCGTTATCCAGAAAGTCTATTTATTAATAGGCTTTAAGGGAGTGGGAAATTCAGCATTAATTGTTCAATAAATGGTGAAACAGCTGTTATTTACCCAACGTGTGATTAAGTTATTCACATTCGCACACCATCTGAGAAGCAGCTTTAGGGACAGCAAAGGGGAGGCTCTAATTACCCAGAGGTTTCCAGGAAAATTAGCACTGATGCTCACTGTGACCCGTGGAAGGACCAAACACTTTGAGCTCAACCTGCAACTTCACTTGCAGGGACCAAGGTTTTGGTGAAAAAAGCTTTATTAGGGTGCCAGACCACAGGTAATAGCTTGAGAAACTACAGAGAAGAACTGTGTGATTGAGTTATTAATTGTTTACATAATGTCCTGTAGGTCTTTGGGTCTATCCCGCTCCCACCCAGACCTCCGAGCGCTGGGTTTCAAAGAGGTGCTCCACAGAAAAGGGGTTTCTGACTCTTCTTCTGGGTTCTCCTCTGATCCAGAAGGTTGGGAACCCATGGCCAGTGCAATCCAGTCTTTCTTTGAAGGCGTTGAATGGAGAAATGAGATGAACTGTAGGAATCAAGCTGTGTGGAGGGGCTGCTCACTCCCTATTGACCACAGATGGTGCACGAGGTTGAGCTTCATCTCACCTGGCTTCAGCTATGCAGAAGTTACATGTTTAATCTGTGTCAGGAGATAAATCATAAAGAAGTTACCCTCAATACACATTCATACAGACTTGAGTGCAATTTTGAGTCCCACTCAATAATAGCAGTAAGGAAATACCCTTCTGGTCATCAGCTTCCTTCACTCACCGCCTTCTCCCAACCGCTCTTCTCAGGGCGGCCTTCACCTCCCTGTTCCTCAGGCTGTAGACCAAGGGGTTGAGTGTGGGGGTCATGATGGTGTAAAACAGCGTGGCACTCTTGTTCTCACCCAACGCGTAGGTGGAGCTGGGGCGTAGGTACATGAACAAGATTGCCCCAAAAAACATGGTGACGACCGTCAGGTGGGAAGCGCAGGTGGAGAAGGCTTTTCTTCTGCCCTCCGGAGAACGAATCCTCAGGACAGCGGGGAGGATATAGCTGTAGGAGACGAAGATGATGGCCATGGTGCTGAGACAGTTTATGCTGATGAGAGCAAGGACGACCACCTCGTAGGTGTGGGTGTCGGAGCAGGAGAGGGCTAAGAGGGGGGCAATGTCACAGAAGTAGTGGTTGATAACATTGGAGTGGCAGAAGGAGAAAGAGAAGATGAAAGTGGTGTGTGTCACCGCATGCAAGATGCTGATGGCGTAGGAACCAGCCACAAGCCACCGGCATGTCCATCTGCCCATGATGGTGGGGTACAGGAGGGGCTTGCAGATGGCCACGTACCTGTCGTAGGCCATCACGGCCAGCAAGAGGCACTCGGTGACCCCAAGAACAACGAAGCAGCAGAGCTGGGCCGCACACCCCGAGAAGGCAATGGTTTTCTCCTCCATCAAGATCTGCACCAGCATTTTGGGGAGGATGACAGAGGAATAGCAGACATCGACAAAAGCCAAGTGGCCAAGGAAATAGTACATAGGAGTGTGAAGGTGAAGATCGGTCCTAATTAAAATAATTATCCCAAGGTTCCCCAAGAGAGTGACCATGTACATGGCCAGGAAAGCCAAGAAAAGGGGGACCTGGAGATCTGGGCGGGTGGTCAATCCCAGTAGAACAAACTGGTGGACATCAGTGTGATTGAAAAGTGTCATTCTCTATGACACGTTCAACCTGTGGGAGATACAAAAAGTGACAGACAGCGATTTGGGAAGTTCAGCAGGACGCTTACCTCCCACGGTGCCACCCAAGGGAGGCAGAGCACGTCCTACCAGAGGTCGTGAAATGTCAGCTGGACTCTGGGTCACTCTGGGAAGAACCAAGCCTCCATCCAGCAGCTTCAAAAGGATCCTGAAACCAAAAATTGTCAAGCTGAATGGCAAGGATGCCCACCTGGGTTTTGCTCAGCATTTCATCTCCCACATAGCTTCCAATCAGCACATTCCTGGGGAAATATAACACAAGAGGAAGGTCAATACACAGTATACAGTAATAAAATTAATATATTTAATACGTTTTCCTTAGTAAATGACAGGTAAATTTTGAAAAGAATAGCTTTTTTAAAAAATAAAACAACATGGAACAATTTGACTTGCAGAAATCGCAGAATTGCTTTTCTTGTTGGTTTTGCAAAACAGAACTGAGCCAAAGTGTGCATTTTTCTCTCAAAACTGATACAAATACACAGTTTTCAGTGTACACAGTCTTGACAACCCCATAGGAAAGGAAATTCACAGCGGCGATGGAGAAACAAGCTTAGATATAGAGCCAAGGCCATAGAAGCAAGCACAGGAGGAGCTGAGCAGGACAGGGAGAGGAGATAATACAGCCTGTGCTGTAGATATTGGGCATCCTCTTACTTTGGCCACCAGGGCTATCCCTTGCCATTACAGTGGCACCTATTAAAAGACCCAACATATAATCATCGAATCACAGAATGGTTTGGGTTGGAAGGGACCTTAAAGAGCACCTCATTCCACCCCCTGCCCTGGGCAGGGACACCTCCCACCACACCAGGTTGCTCCAAGCCCCCTCCAACCTGGCCTTGAACCCCTCCAGGGATGGGGCAGCCACAGCTTCTCGCAGCAACCTGGGCCAGGCTCTCACCACCCTCACAGCAAAGAAGTTCTTCCCCACATCTCAGCTCCATCTCCCCTCTTTCAGTGTCAAACCCTTTCCCCTCCTCCTATGGCTCCCCTCCCTGATCCAGAGTCCCTCCTGGAGCCTTTCCTGGAGCTTTCCCTTGAGTGACTGGAAGGGGCTCTAAGGTCTCCCCAGAGCCTTCTCTTCTCCAGGCTGAACCCCCACAACTCTCTAAGCCTGTTCTCACAGCAGAGGGGCTCCAGCCCTCTCAGCACCCCTGTGACCTCCTCTCAAACCACTCCAACATGTCTTCTTGTTTCATGGCATCTAAACTTTAAAGCAGAAGAATCCTCCTCCCATGTAGGGTTCCTTCTGCTCTACTCAGTCTTGTTGCTATAAATGAGATGTCTTACATCTCTGGTCCTTTCTTTCCTCTGTCTCACCACCTTCAAATCCACCAGAGAAAAAGGAAGCGGTGCTTAGTTTAGTCCCACGATGTCCCTTCAAGTCCCACCACTTCAGCGCAGGGTCAGGGCTGAGGACTGACCTCAGCCTCTGAACAGAAGAGCCTCTCACCTTGGACATGACTTCTCCAACAAAACTCAGACCGTCAATGCAGGTCCAAGTGCTCCTTCAGACTTGTTGCTGCCCTTTCCAGACAGCGGATAAGCCCCCTCCCTACTTTTTAGTGTTTGAGTGGTTTTTATACTCATTTCTGCAACCTTGGAGGCATGTCAGTCCATAGAGAATAGAAGCTTGACAACAAACAAAATCCACCCGGAATATTCATTTCTTCACCTCCGGGCTCATTAATGAAGTCCAGGAACAATTTCCTTTGAATATCTGGATTTAAGAAGATGTTTTTCCCCCTCTCCCATGCTGAGGAGAGGGAGTGGGTGAAAAGTGAGCATCTACATGACTCACCAAAAGCAAATCCCAACTTTTTCCGCAGTCAACCCTGGTTATTTTCTTAAGTGTCTTTGCTTAGTGCCACTTACGCTGGATTTGGGCAATGCAAGGATACTTCTTGCAACCATTTCTGCTGTCGTGATCTCCCCTTGTTAGCACCCTCTTGCTCCAAAACCCACCTTAAACATTGATCTTGGCCTTTTCTGGCTTTGATAAGACAGTAATTGTCCCCTTCCCCCAAGTTTTTTCATGGACGTTTGGTTTTACTTTTGGGGGTTTTTTTCACTTTTCCTATGAGCATTGATGAGAAGAACAAGGCAACGGCAATCACCTAAATTCAAATCACTACCAGAACTGCAGTCTTACCTAAACAGAATTATTTTTCCCTGAGATCTACCCACTGGGTCCAGGTGCCGTGACACCAATTGTCTACAATACTGTGGTCTTGACATAGGGATTCACAAAACCCTTTCCTATCTGCTTTCTCCAAGAGATTTAGTGTCCAAGAGCTGGTGGTCACGCTGTATCAGCTTGTTTGAGTAGGCTGCAACTTTCAGAACCTCCAAGGGCTGCATTTCAGAGGCCACTCACCCCTGCCATCATTAGCGGGAAGGATATTCTCTGACCACGTGTGTATTTATTTTGAGAGTGACAACTCAGAGGTGTTTTAAACCCTCTCAGACAAATTCTGCACGTAGCCAGGCTGCCTGGTGAAAATCTCTCGCCACCATGGTCACTTCACCACCACTGCCCATGGCCCCATGGCTAAGAGGGATGCCATCATCTAGTAAAATATATAAATATATAATGAAAAGCACCAATTATTTTCACAATGTTATGATAAGGGTTTTGAGCAACCTGGTCTGGTGGAAGGGTTGAGGGGCAGAGGGTTGGAAGTAGATGATCTTCAAGGTCTCTTTCAACCCTAACCATTCTATGATTCTGTAGGTCCTCTATTAACTTCCGTGGGAGACTTTTTTTATAGAATCATAAAATGGGCTGGGTTGGAAGGAACCTTAAAGATCATCCAGTTCCATGATGGGGGGACACCTCCCACCAGACCAGGTTGCTCCAAGCCCCCTCCAACCTGGCCTTGAACCCCTCCAGGGATGGGGCAGCCACAGCTTCTCGCGGCAACCTGGGCCAGGCTCTCACCACCCTCACAGCAAAGAATTTTTTTCAGTATCATTTTTTCCTAATGAGATCTGGGGCCAAACTCCTTGGCAGGCTGTCTACAGCCACTCCAGCCCTCTCATTCCTCTGGGATACAGGAGCAGTTGAACACGACCAGCTGATAATTTCCCTTTCTGAAGTCACTCTGCCATTATCTGACGGACACCTCACCAAAGATCACCTGATCCCATATTTACAGCTTACCTCAATGCTGTTTTAGTCACTGGCTGTCCAGCTTTTCAGCAGAATTTGTGTCCAGGGGGGACAAGAGTGACATTTTCTGGCAGGCGTCTCAGGTAGTTTCAACAGCAGGACCAGTATCACCAGCTTGAAATATTATGAAGTCTTCCAGACTGTGCCTGTGTTATTGTTTTCACTCGCCGTCCTTATTCTGTTCATTGAATCTTAGTCACTCAGGAAATACATAAAAACACAATCTGTGCTCAAAACGTGTGACAGTGCCAAAAACCCTCTAATGAATTTTAATTTAACGGAATGCAGGAAGCAAAATGTACCAAAAAAAAAGGTAGTGAGGGGCTGTGTGGCTTCTTTCCCTAAGACACCTGGCAGTCGTTGGAGTCCCAAAAAAATTGTCGTGAGAATGAGAGAAGACACCCAGAAAAATTCACAATGGGACTCTAAGCTTGGCTGATCTTTCACATTTGGAAACCAGCCGGTCCTCGTGGGCTAACGGCAGCGCGTAGCTCCTTCCAAATATGCTCATAAACTGTGCTTGAAGATTTATTTCATCCCACCAAAATCTATACAATTTCAACACTGACTTGATGAGCACTGAGTTGCTCAAAGGGGGGGAAAAAAAAAAAAAAATGAATAAATGATGAGGCGTGAAAGGAATCGCCCAGTGGCATTAGAACGTGGTGGATGGTCCGGTGCTCGTCACCACGGCCAGTCCCCTGGATTGGCGGGGTGTTTCTGCCAGCCTGCGGGGCTGCCGATGGAAATGCCAACATGAAAAATTGGAACAACACTGTTTTTTTGAGGAATGAAAAGCTAATTATGGGGGCGTAGTGTTGTTTTTTTCTTTCTTTTCCAGCTGATTTATAGCTACCCCAGTGGTTTTATTTAGCACACCAGCTGTTGGGTCTGAGCATGGGTTAGCTGAATGTAGTCATCTACAGGTTTAGGCTTCTTCATCTGACCTTTCTCCACCCTGTGGCCAGGATCTCCAGGAAGCATTTCATTTTGCTCCAAAATAAACATCCTAAACAGCTTATCTAAATACTTCCTAAATGTTCCCACTTCTCCCGGTTGATGCAGAGTTCCTGGACCAGGAAAAAGCAGTGTTTACTGTCTACATCGTGGAAGAAAACCAGGGATTACATCCCAAAAAATTCATATAGCAAGGAGTTCACCTATCTTTTCTTGTTTGGGTTTTCATTTGTTGCTTTTCATGATGGGTGCAGGAGGATGTGAGCCAGGAGCATGAGATGTTCTGAGCCTGAAGTGCTTCATGATGGACAGGAGATGTCACTCCTCTCCTTCCCACCTCTCCCCATGTATAATTTGTATCTGTGCTATAAAATGGGTTCTTAGCCATGGCCATCCTGTAGCCTAGTACTACAACATCATCTTCTTCATCCTCTGCTTTATCTGGATTAAATATTCCCTACTGACACCCAACCAGTAGCTCAGGTGGAACCCCATATCTCATTATTATAACATGCTTCTGCTCCTGAGCTCTCCCAGTTATTTCTTCATGTATCGGACCACATACACCACTTTTCATGGTCCTAGACTAATTTCCCAGTGAAACCTTCACACCAGCATGAACAGGGAAGGTCAGACTGGAAGAACCAAAGCTAAAAAGCTTAGAGCATCTGGGATTGAGTTCAGTTGCCTGAATGCAGACCAATAACACCACGAAGATGCCCACAGGTTCTTCCTCTGAGCTTTCAGATGTCACTCCAGAATGGCCCAACTCTTCTGAAGTCATCCAGCAATGTCCTTGGCACCTCAGGACAGAGAAAATGGCACCAGATTTCTACGTGAGGGCAACCGAACCCAGACCTGGCCTGGGGAATTTCTCTGCATCTTGCTCCTTTTCTGCAATTTAAGCAAAACGTTTCCAGCCCCACTTGTAGGAAAACATGCAAAAAAGGTGAAGCAGCTTCTTAGTTATTAAAATATCTTTATAACATTTTAGTCCAACTGAAAGGAAGAAAAAAAACCCAAATAATAAAGCTCTTTTTAAAATTATTATTATTAAGACTGTTGGGATGAGGGATTAAGCAGACGGAAGTAGATTAATCTCCTTCAAATTTAGATAAATAAAAATTGAGTGATTAAGTCAAAGTTCCTTTTGTCCATTTGTGATCAATAAAGGTGTGTTCCAGTTTTTTTACTTTTTGTTCAAGAGTGCAGTTTAAATAATTTAGGTTTGAAGGTCTCCCAGCTTGCTCTCCTCACCGTGTTTTCATTCACACCACAGGCTGGGGTCAGGCTGTATGAGCTGGGCTCCTTTTGGATGAAAACAAATTGAAAACGGGCTTGACGGGAGCATCTGATGCAGCTTGACCTCCAGTAGGTGTTCAGATCCCCGGACCAGAATAAATTTAATCCAGAGAAAACTCTCCTGGAACGTGTATACCATAGACAGCAGGTCTGCAGTACCAGTCCTGTTGATGTTCAGACCTGCTCTTGTTGCACCCCATCCATCCCAGCCCTCCATCCTAGGATGTGATAAACCATCCTTGTATTCCCACGTATTTTAGAGGGGACCTGACTGACTAGCTCATAATGAAATGACTACTTCATAATGACTACCTCACAAAGAGTTTTCAGATGTGGAGAGCCAGGTGAGCCCGTTCCCATGCCTGTTTGCCAGTCCCAAATTTGTAACGGCAGGAAAATCACACTTATGAAAACCAGTCAGACGTGGAGGAGTGTCCGCAGTGTATTTCAACTTGTCTCATGGTTTAAGAATTAAAAAAGACAAAAGGCAATTAATTACAAGAAATTCAAGGCTTGAGGTGCCCTTCAGGAGGCCCAAAGATGAGAAGAAATGCAATGAGCTTCCCCAGCTCCTCTGCTAGAGGGTCAGAAGGAGGCAGGGACAGATCACCCCATTAGCAAGAACCAAGGGAACTGTGTTATCTGCACTCATCATGAAGACAAGGATGTTTCTTTCTTTCATGAGAGCATATGACCAAGCTTGTACTGGCCCAGAAAGCCCTCCAGCAGGCCTAAGCTCCAAGCTCTCACCATACAGGTGGTTACAGCTATTTGCATCACAAGTGACACTGCTTACCTTCCCAGAGCAAGAAGTGGTCCTTCGGGACCAACCACCCTTCTAGGAGTCATCAGCTTAACAAGACCTTCTGGGGTTTACCAAGAAAGTTTCCTAATCACCATGAAAGCTCTTCAGTGGGCTTGTAGTCAACTTACCTCATTCTTCTTAACAAGCCATGAGAGGCTAATTAGCAGGGGCTAACAAGAAATAAACTTTCTTCCTTGTTAACAACAAAGTGAACTTCTACAGCTGCCTTGCTTGTCAGAGCTCATCCAGGCCCCAAAGCCAACAAGTTGGAGGGTCAGCATATTAGTATGTGACTGTATTAAGGACAATTGTGTGGGCCTGGATGGATGGAGAGCAATGCTCCTCCAGGTTCCTCTGATTAAAGTACCTGCCCCTCATTCCTGAGGTTAAATTCCCACCCACAAGCTGAGGTTCTTCTTCCTTGGTGTGATGATGCACTGACCCAGCAGCACCTTGAGCTCCCTGCTGAAGAGATATGGTGTCATGCTTGGTGGGAGCACTGGTTGTGGTGGGAGCTTCTTCCCTGCCAGTTTGGGGTCTGATTGGGATCACTTCTATATGTTTCTATCCCATATTTGTTCCTGGTCAGTGTTCTTTTCTCTCCTGTTGGTCTATGGGGTTAACTGTGCTATAATTGTGAAAGTTGATTAGTCATTCCCCTCTATCTCATGATTTATTTCAGAGGGGGAAACACAAAATTGCTCAAAATTAAGCAAAAGCAGTTAATAATTACATAAACGATAGAAGCTGAAAATGCTAGGGTAGGGAGCAGGTACCCAGCTGGTGGGTAACCTTTCCATTACTCATAGGAGGTGCCGGGTGACAGCCCTCTGGTCCTTGAGCAAGCTGCAGGCACTGCATAATTTTCCCAAATAAAGTTGAAAATACAGCTGCAGTTGAGCTAAAATGAGCCGCAGAAAAGGCCTGATGAGCCTTGTTGTGGTGAACTAGTGTTAGGAAGCCCGGTGTCCATTGCTAGTCCTGGGAACACTAAACTACCTGAGCCTTGTGTTCACCAGAAATGTGCCGGTTATTTGATATGAAGAGAGCTCTGGTCATCGTTGTCACCCTGAAAGCAGCAGGTGTTATTTGTTGTCATTGTTAAGACAACTCTGGTGATGCATCCTCACGCTACAAAGGGTCAGAAGGGCTTAAATTCCTGAAATTAAAATAATACCAGGTTGTGAACACCAATAAAAGTAGCTAATGTATCCCTGATGCAGGTCAGTGGCTGCCCTAATCCAAGAGAAGTTCATGACTTGGTATTTAGGAACAAGGCAGAGGTTTCACAATACATTTCTTCCTAGTAGCACCAGAGAGCACTGCTTCTTCTACACCATAACAGTACAGAAATGGAATGTACAAATATCTCTGAGAAGACCTCTCAGTTCCTCTGAAGCTCTAGGGAAAACTATTTTTCAGCTGAACACTTCCTCTCCACCACTCTCCCCAGCGCATCCTTCACCTCCTTGTTCCTCAGGCTGTAGATGAGGGGGTTGAGCATGGGGGTCACCACTGTGTAGAAGACAGAGGCAACTTTGTCGAGGTCCTGGGAGTGCCTAGAGCTTGGCCGTGAGTACATGGATGCAGCAGATCCATAGAAGAGGGTCACAGCGGTCAGGTGGGACGCGCATGTGGAGAAGGCTTTGTGTTTGCTGGCGGTCGACCTCATCCTCAGGATGGTGGCCAGGATGTAGGTGTAGGAGACGAGGATGGTCAGGTTGGTGACAAACAGGTTAAAGCCAACCACAACGAACATCATCATCTCATTGATGGTGGGGTCTGTGCATGAGATAGCGTAAAGCGGGGGCCCCTCACAGTAGAAGTGGTTGATGACGTTGGGACCGCAGAAGGACAGCCGAAGTGCAAACCCTGTGTGGATGGTGGCATTCGTGATCCCAGCGAGGAACGAGCCAGCAACCAGCAGCGCACAAACTCTGCTGGACATGGAGACAGCATAGAGCAGGGGGCTGCAGATGGCCACATAGCGGTCATAGGCCATCACGGCCAGGAGGTAACACTCGGTGGTGGCGAAGACGGCGTAGAAATAAAATTGTGTGAGGCAGGCAGGGTAAGAAATGACCTTCCTTTCTGTGAGGAGATCCGCAAGCAGTCTGGGGGTGATTGAGGTGGAGTAGCAGATGTCTAGGAAGGACAGGCTGCTCAGGAAGAAGTACATGGGGGTGTGAAGCTGGACATCCAGCCTGATCAACACCAGCATCCCCAGGTTCCCTAACAGAGTGACCACGTAGATCACCAAGAAGACCATGAAGAGGACAGCCTGGACATCCCACTGCTCTGAGAACCCTGAGAGAACAAATTCAGCACTGGGGGTGCTGTTTCCTTCGCCCACCATCGCGGCAGAGTTTGCTGTAGGAAAGCAGAGATGAGGAGAAACGCAGGGTCAGCACCTTCCTGTTTTCCCCACAAACAAATGTTAACGATACATTTATTTTTATCAGGAAACAAAAATCTCAGAGGACTCTGAACATCATATTCAATGTTTTGTCTCAAAAACACATTTAACACAAGCAAAATGCACAATGACATTTATTTCTCATGGTTTTATTGGTTTGATAAAGTCACTTTGCAAATGGAAAGGCTTATTCTACCTCCTGAAGAAGTGAAGAAGCTTCTTACTCATCAGATCCGAAGAGATAACCACAGTGATTTATTCTAACATCAGAAATCAAAGTCTGCATTTAAAAGAATAATAAAAAAAAACAAACAAACAAAAAAACTCCCAAAAGTCTCAGAAAATAGAAAGATAACAACCACTGGTAAGGGATAGAGACACTTTTTTTTTTTTTTAGATAATTTCCTTTCCTGTCACAGACCAAATTAAAATAAAACTCTAATTTCTTCTCTTCCTTCCTATGAAACTCTGAAATTAAGTTTGAAACAAGTGATTTAGTGCAAGTATTAACCCCCCTTTTAATTACGGTGATATCCACGTCATTATGTGATGCCACTAAGTGGCGAAAGACAATGGAAAGAATTTTTAAAGGTCAGTACTGGTTGGGAAACCCCAACAATGCTACGGTGCTGTTATGAACTGAGGGGAGTAAGACGCTGATAATGCAGGTTTTTAAGAAAGGACAAAAAAAAAAGAGAGAGAAAATTAAGCTCATCTCTTAAAACAGAAGTTAGGAATAGTCACAGAAATTGCTCACTGAGGGTTTTTTAACTGTTAAACAAGATACAAAATTATACCATTGGAAAGGACCCTTTTACATGAGGAAGGTTCAACACACATGCCCTACCTTCACTTAGACGTGAGGCTCCCTCAAACCCCGATTTTTATATGCCATCCCAGCATTAAGTCACTTGCAGAAACCTTCACACCCCTCTAAAAGCAATTTGAAGTTTGCCAAATAACCGGGTAGGGCTTTTCTGCCGTGACCTTCATGGCAGGCAGACCTGTCCTCCCATCGGCTTTGTGTAAAAACTCTAAGACAAACCAGAACTTGAGGATGGCAAGGTTTTGGTTTTTTGTTGCCAGCTTGATAACATGTCTCATAGCACCGATGCTTTGTAGAGCCACTTCATCAACTTCTCTAAGCTGCTGCCCTCTCCAGCCTCTGGACAATAATTATGAATCCCTGTAGTCTTGATTAAAATAATCATCTGAACTTGAGGGGCTGGTAAGCTCTGCTTATGAACCTTGGTTGGTTTGACTCATAGCCTCAGCTTGTGGCTGCCTTAAATTTGGAAAAGAAACTTATAAATCCTGGGTTTCAGGTGAGATGTCCTGACCTCAGGTGACTATTTCATGTGGAAACAGGCTCCTGCCTCAAGTCCTCTCCTTGCAACTTTTTGTAGCGTTATTTAGGCTAAAACTCACCTGTTCGCTCACACCTCGGGGCCCATTTCGGTTTATCAGGGACTTGTTATCTCCCAGATCAAAAGTTTGTCTGAGAAATAAGCCCCAGTTTCTCCCATTATTGATGTTAAAAGCAAGAACGATTTGCCGGTCGTGAAGGGCACCGATACCTGACCAAGAAAAGCCCCTGTTTATAGGACTCTTTCATTAAAAGACCAAGGGCTTTGCTGCTGCCCTCCCGGGTTTGTCATGCAGGAAATTTCTCCTGGGAGCTGAAGTCTTCAGAAACAGCTCCTTGAGGAGGAGACTGATAAATAAACACAATCAGTTTCAACAAGTTAAGCGTAAGCTTGAGTATTTTTTTCCCCACTTATTCATATGCAGATAAAAAATTTTATATATATATATAAGTTTATCTCTTGGAACATATAATTTATCTCTTGGAATCACAGACAATTAAAAAGAACTGGTGTAAGAAATAGAGATTCAAGAGTTAGGAGGCAGCTCAGGATGTGGAGAAGTGTTGCAAATGTTATTGGGGAGGGAGGGAAACCTATTCAGGAACTCTTCTGCTGCATTTTTTTTTAACATTATCTGGGATATCCTGGTGTTAAAAATCCCAGAGAGTTGGATCCAGGCGTCTGTGAGAGTCACAGCCAGGTTTATGGAGAAAAGTTTCTCTTTTATTGCTCATAAAGGAGAATACAACGCTAGTATCTGTAATCATATCTGGTGAATTATTTCCTGGAAAATATAAACCTTTCTTCGGGAAGTTAATTCCTGGTGTTAGTGACCTTTATGTCAAAGCAAAAGCCTAGTTCTGACACCATCTCCATCCTTTTTTTTTCTTTCCAGAAAGCGTTTTCTGGATGCTGAGCCTCCGTGCTCAGCTGAATTATAAATTACTGATTAAAAGCTGGTTTCGCCTTCCCACTTCTGAGTGGGGTTTTTGAAGGACTCCAAAACATCAGCACGGTGAGCTGAAGCTTTCCCCTTACAGAATAGAATCTGCTGAAATTAATCTATTTATTCATTAGTTAATTTATGTAAATTTAGTTGATCTACGTTTAAATTAACTCTTCAGAATGTGCTCTGAGCAAAAGGCCCATTCACCGCATGGCTGTGTCAGCCCCTCACCCTTCGCTGCCAAGCAGCAAGCAGAGAAAACCAGGTTGGTTTTTTTTCCAGAAAAATTCATTTTGCCCTGATGTAGGTATTTAAAATAGATCAGATGAATCAAAGCCCTCAAAATGCACAGTCGCCTCCAGAAGGGGAACTGGTGGTGACTAAGTCAGCTGTGAAAGCCTACAATTAGACGGGATGACTCCTGGACCGAGATGACTCAAGCCCTGAAACCTGGAAGCAGAAATTATTAATAAGCTGCAGCTGGGGTGGAAAATAAACTTTGGAAAATAGACTTTGCTTGGATGGAGACACATAAGTAGGAGAGGAGATCGTGGGGAGAGGTTTTGGCCAACACTGAGAGTCTTCGAGCCATCAACAAAGTCAGGCACGTCTGAATACAACATGTGGCCAGAAGCTTGGAGGCTTCTTGTGTTGTCAGTTCTTGGGAAAAGCCAAGATTGCTTAGATAACATCTTGAAAGACTGTTCCTGGCCAAGCTGAGGGAATGCTTGTCACAGAGGATAAAACTCCACTGTGCTCCCAGGCAAAAGAGCCTGTCATCATGGTGGCTCCAGGCTGGTAGGTGTCCATGAAGGAGACCCATCCAGGAAAACAAGATCCCCAGCACAGGGGTCTGTGTGCAACAGATATGAAGCGTGGGGATGGGCTGCTCCCCATAAAGACTGTAATTGGACACATTAGAGAAGATAAGAAATCAGGTTTATTGTACTAAAGTAAAACCTTAAGCAACTACTTAGAAAACATTGAAAACAAAGTTATGAAAGACATTATCCTTCCCCAGAATGTAGTCTTTATTTGGCTTGGGCCCTTCTGCTCTGAGCCACCTACTTCAGGCCACAGAATTCAGTATTGCTGCAACATTGCATTAAATCATCTTTGGGAAAAAGTATCAACTGTGCATGTTCAAGCACTGCCTATAGATTTATCTCCTCCAAGGGTTTCCCTGACAATGTGATTTTAGGATTGTCTGTCTTTTCTGCTTTCTCTCCTTCTCTCCGACATTGTAATTACAGGTAATTTATTTTTCGAGGGTCCCCAGCATGGAATTAATTCGTAATTCAGACTCTGTGATGTTCAGCACAAGGTAGAACATGTCCCATGTAGGGTGTCTGTCTTCTGCCATGTGTCAGCCCTATTTCTTCTGCTGACTCCAGGTGATACCTGCTTTGGTTTGGTCAGAGCAGGACCTGCGGGAATACAGTCAGGAGACGAGCTTGTTCGCAGCCCTTCTGAGGGTGCTCCTCACCTCCTTGTTCCTCCGGCTGTAGATGAAAGGGTTGAGCATGGGGGTCACCACCGTGTAGAAGACGGAGGCTGTTTTCCCTTGATCTTCTGCATTTCCGGAAAAGGGATGGAAGTACAAGAAAGCTGCAGAGCCATAGAAGAGGGCAACAACCATGAGGTGGGAGGTGCAGGTGGAGAAGGCTTTGTGCCTGCCCTCCACAGAGCGGATGCTCCAAATGGTGAGTAGGATGCAGGTGTAGGAGACAATGATGGCTGAGACAGAGGTCGTTATGATGAAGCCAACGCAGGCGGCCATCACCATCGTGTTGAGCCTGGTGTTGGAGCATGAGAGGAGCAGGAGGGGTGGCATTTCACAGTAGAAGTGATTGACAAGGTTTGGGCCACAGAAAGAGAGTCGGAGGAGGCCGCTGGTGTGCACAAGGGCATTCAGGCCCCCAGCAGCATAGGAACCCACCACCAGCCGGACACAGACCTCATGGGGCATGGCAACCAAGTAGTGCAGAGGCTCACGGATGGCCACGTAGCGATCGTAGGCCATGATGGCCAGAAGGATGGCTTCCGTGGTGCCAAGAACTGCAAAGAAGAAAAACTGCATGATGCAACCATTAAAAGAAATTACATTTCTCTCTGCAAGGAGGCCTGCCAGGAGCTTCGGCACGATGGATGAAGAATAGCAAATGTCCAGGAAGGAGAGGTGGCTGAGGAAGAAGTACATGGGCACGTGAAGCTGAGAGTTGGTCCTGATGAGGACGATCATCCCCAGGTTCCCCACCAGCACAGTGAGGTACATAAACAAAAAAATGACAAAGAGCAGCTCTTGCAGGTCGGTGAAGCCCAAGAGGACAAACTCGGTGACGCTTGAGTGGTTTCCCCCAGCCATTCTCCTGGTGCCAGCGCAAGGGAGACAAAGAGAGACAGGGAAGAGGTGAAATAATTTTTCCCATCTTGTGGGAATATGTAGTGCCTGAGGCTAATGCAAGATTTGGCGTTTCCTAGATAAATACACCCACTTATTTGGAGAAAAAATATGATAGCTATCCTCAGTGGGTAGGCTGAAGATCAAAAATAATATATAAAAAAAAAAATATAGTGACAAAATAATAGCCAACAGATCATAATACAGGGAAAAAATATCTTAAAGCTTAAATCCTAAAGCTCTGGATGGTTGGTTATGGAAAGAATTAATCTTGCAAAGATCTTGCAAATTATGTATTCTCATGAACATCAAAACTCTTTCCAATACGTGGGCATGTTTGGGACGATTTCTTTCCTTTTTGGGGGGGCTGTTCTTATTTAGGGACAAAAAACATACAATAATATCATACCTTAATTTACCACATTAATTAGTGTTGCGTTAAATAGACAACAGACCGCTTTGGAGTGATTTTTCTCACTCCGTAGTAATATGTTTGGGTCCATTATCATGAGACTAGCATATACCTGATTGCAACTTCATGTGTGTGTAGCTTCAAGAGGAAAAAAAAACCCAACCTTCCAATCTGGATTATACTTACACACCATCTTCTTTGCACCTCTCGGGTCTGTTAATATCAGGAATTTTTAAATTTGAGTTAAGATTCAGAGATACTGGAGTATGTGGGGGCTTTTTTTCCTTCAGGAGGGACCTTAATAACTTCAGTATTGCTTCATGGTGGGCTTCCTGCTTCTGCAGGACACGCTGGTTAAGGAAGCCCTTCCCCACCCAGTACAAAGATATCTCAAAACCCCTCAAAATCTCACCCTCCCTCTGCTTAATGGCATCTTGAGTCGTTCTCGGTAAGAGACTCACTGGTCCATGAGCTGAAGCTAAAAACACAAGCTCCGCAGGTCTTTCCAGCACTGGGAAGGTTTCTCCACGGCAGCCTCTGGCAGGGCTGGGAGATTTAAGCTTTACCCCACGCCCACAGGACAAACCACCGAAGGGTACCCTGGAAACAGAGAGAGACTTCCCCAAAGAGCCTGGGGCAAACACAGATATTTCTCTCCCAAGTTTTGGGGGTGGGATCCCCAAGGCACTTAAGAAACGATGCCCCCAGAGCCTGAGCAATTCCATCTGTGTACGCCGTAACGAGGCGTGAAACATAAGGCAATGCATTTGAAATTTACTTATTTTTTTTATTCTCCAGGAACATGGGAGCAGAAGGGAAAAAAAAAAAGTTAACTTTAAGTAATGGATTCACTTAAGGAAATTATTGCTTTGTATTTGCAGTGATCTGTTAGATTAATTTTCTTTTTATACTACGTATTTCCATAGAGCAGATGTGGAAATATTAAGGAAAAAGTGGATCGCAATGCGGATACTCATTTGCCATCATGTCATTGTTTTCTGGTTGGTTTTTGTGGGTTTTTTTCCGAGATAACTTGTCATTTTCCATTTATACTTGAATATAGCGGAGTCTCAGAGCAGGTCCTATCAGCAGCATTTGCATGGACGGAGCTCTTTGAGAGCTGGTCTCCAAGGGCAGGATGCTTCACCCATCCGTGTGTCAGGAGGGTGAACTCAGACTTGGGTAGCTCTCTTCTGGACATGTGCAATTAGATGCAGGAATTTCAGTCGTTACCTTATTTTTTTTTCCTCCTTTTTTATTCCCTGCTACTCATCTGCTGGTCCCACACCTCGACGTTCAGTGTCACTACAATTTTACCTGCTATATTTTTCTTCCTCTGTTTTTATTTATGTGGGTTTTTTTCAAGAGAGGTGACTTCTTCTGTTGTCCACCAGAGATGACCTTAAAACATGCACATTGCCTGTTCAAGAAATGAGTATTGCTATTTCTTCCCTTCTCACTTCCCTCTTTCTATCATCCGCGCTGTCTGTTTCTGAGCACCAGCAATATGACCGTTTCTTCAGGACGATTCCTCTTCTGTCACCCTTCTCGAAGCAGCTTTTACTTCTCCATTCCTCAGGCTGGAGGTCAGGTGGTCATGGCAGAAAGTCCCTTGACCCACCAGCCAACGGTCTTCGTGAGGTGTTGGTGGGTGTCTCTGTGGCAAGGACATATCGATGGTTCATCTTCAACTTGGTGACCACCACAGCTTCCACGTCCCTCTCTGCCAAACTGCTCTCCAACCTGTTCTGGTGCCTGTGGCAATTCTTCCCCATGGGTAGGACTCAACATTTTTCCCTTTTTGAAGTTTGTGTGATTCCCATCTGCCCATTTTGGACCAAAAAAACCCTCCACCTCTCTTTTAAAAGCCATTTTGCACCATGTGCTTCAAAATTAAAATATCCCAAGTTTGGATGGGTGTGTGGGACCCCTTTCCTGGTGGGTCATGAGGAACAGGCAACCACATGGCTGGCATCTTGCATCTCCTTTTGCATTGGTGACTCTTCTCCATTGTGGGAAATCCAGATCTACGTGAAGAACCAGGAACCAGAAGGACAACTCTTTTCTATCCAGATTATCTGGAAACCGAGCTACCTTCAGTTTCCCTTAGTATAGAAACAAAAGAGTCACTTACTCCCTTTAAAACTGATGGCCAAGGTATCTCTCTTTTATATTCTAGATATTATAATGGTTTATTTTAGACACAGTTACCACCCTGGAGCAGCAAACCCTCCTGAGGTCCTGGTGGAAGAAATAAGGAGACCCCATCCAGACACCAGGGAGCTCCTCTCTGTGTCTGCCTCTGTCACCCTTCATGGCTTGGAAGGAGATTTTTGAACCCAAGAAAGAGAAATTTGCATTTTCCACCTGCCTTGAGAAAGGGGGAAAGCGAGAAGGGGAAGGTTGGGTTGAGCAAGGATGGAAAGACACGTGGGGCAGGACTAACCTCAGGTGGCTTCAACCACCTGCGATGTGAACATGAGAGAGTCATGCCCAGAAATGCTTCTGTGTGTGATAAAATGTGAATATTTGAGGTGGGGTGTATGATGGTTTTGAGGATACAGACTAATGGTGGCACTGAGAAGAGCTGTTTTGGATGTTGTTAGGTGCAACATGTGTGTTGGAGATGTCCGTGCTCAGCTTCATGAACATCATCTGAAGTGAAGAAGGAGATTGATGATGATGAGGAGGTGGCCATCAGACGTGTGAGATGGTGGCAATGGGACACAGCAGCTGCCTCCTTCCCCCTGCCTGAGGCAGGTGTAAATGACTGTGGTTGGGTCTCCTGAACCCTTTGAAAGACATCAAAGCGATTTACCATAACCCTATAGCAACCAACTGCTCGTTTCTACAAAGCACCAGCCGCACTATCGGTTTCTTTTCCTTTCACAAGCACTAAACATCTCACTTCCCGATACTCTTGGCAGCAGCATTCGCTGGTGGTTTATGGTGAAACAGTCAGTCTCTTTTTTTTCTGAAAAGAATTTAAGAAAAAAAGCTAATTTTATTTTTTTCTTTAGTGACAAAATTCAGATTAATTCTAAATTTTTACTTGTTTGCTGGTGCTTTCCCCCTTGTTTTCTCTCTTGCGTGCACAGGAGCTCCCAAGGCCACCTAGAGGAGTTTAGGGCATGTGGACCATGCTCAGCATCTCAGCAGCTTCCTCTGATGATGGTTGGACCGCTCATGAGCTTGGTGCCCACCCTTTGTTGATCATGGGAAGAACTGGTGTTAAAAATAAATACATAAATAAAAGAGTATTTTCTCGTATTTAAAAGCCGAGTTGACATAGTGCTTAGTGACATGGTTTAGTGATGGTTTTTTATCAGAGTTAGGTTGGCAGTTGGACTAGATGATCTTAAAGGTCCCTTCCAACCTGGACAATTCTATGATTCTATGAATTAGTCTTGTGGCTTTCAGTTCCTCATGTTTGAATAAATGAGGGAAATTTTGTGGCTGCAGCAGTGTGGGTGGGCTGTGGGAAGAGCTCTGACCTTGAAAGAGCGATGAACCTCCTCAGCTTTAAACATGTGGACGGGGCAGGGTGAATAAAATGGTGATGAAATGGGTGATGGAAAGCAGCAGGAGCAGCTCTGGGTGCACTGTGGTGGGTGTTCCTTCTCCCCTCCATCAGTCTCCTGGAGCCACACAGGGTGTTTCCCACCACTCTCATGGTGAGCTGCTGACCCCAGAGGAGTCAGCGAGGACCGCTAGACACAGCAAAACCCTGCTCTCCTCAAACCCAGCAAGTCCTACTTGTGCCACGAGCAGAACATTTTCGGTTTTGAGAGCAGGAAGCCACATGGAGCAGAGCCCAAGTGCTGCACCCACAGACTTGTGTTTTTAAGACACTGAGAGCTCGTGTTCCCGTTAAGCCCCCCACATCCTGGGCTGTGTCCCCAGCAAGGCGAGGGGGGGGTTCTGCCCCTCTGCTATGCTCTAAGGAGACGCCCTCCAGTGCTGCCAGCAGCTCTGGGGCCACCAGCATCAGAGGGACACAGACCTGTTGGAGCGGGGCCAGAGGAGGCCACGGAGATGCTGGAGCCCCTCTGCTGGGAGGACAGGCTGAGAGAGTTGGGGGGGTTCAGCCTGGAGAAGAGAAGGCTCCGGGGAGACCTTGGAGCCCCTTCCAGTCCCTCAAGGGGCTCCAGGAAAGCTGGGGAGGGACTCTGGATGAGGGAGGGGAGCCCTAGGAGGAGGGGGAAGGGTTTGACACTGAAAGAGGGGAGATGGAGCTGAGATGTGGGGAAGAACTTCTTGGCTGTGAGGGTGGTGAGAGCCTGGCCCAGGTTGCCGTGAGAAGCTGTGGCTGCCCCATCCCTGGAGGGGCTCAAGGCCAGGTTGGAGGGGGCTTGGAGCAACCTGGTCTGGTGGGAGGTGTCCCCCCATCATGGAACTGGGTGGTCTTTAAGGTTCCTTCCAACCCAAACCATTTTATGATTCTATAAAACACCAGATGACGGTATAGGCAAGACCAGCCGGACACCCCTGGAGACATGTGAGATGATGGAGATTGGAGAACTCACTGCGGCTCTGTCCAGGCTCTCATCATCATGAAACAGGCAGTCTGTGTGGAACGTGAAATAACGATGGCTAAATGCAGTTTTGTAACCCATTTCAGGGACACAGAAAGGATACGGGAAGGAACTAACAACATCATATCCTTTTTGACTTGACACCACCAGCTCCATGTGCTTCGTGTTGCAGAAGAGGGAAAAATCTGGGACTTCCTGTCGTGAATTTGCAACGTGGGAAATCCCAGTTAGAAATAAAAAGGAGGAAAAAATCCTCTCTAAGGCTGTTTCAAACACTGAAAGAGGGGCCAGGGAGAGTGTGAAACCTCTGCCCTGGGTGGTCCCTGAGGCTCAGGTGGTCTGAGTTGTCCCTGGTGGGTCTGGGTGGCTGTACGCCTGGGGTCCCTGCTGATAAGGGAGGAATGGGAGGGCAAACAGCCTGGGAGGACATTTGCCCCAGGCTGACGGTACCAGCTGACAGTTTTCTGGATTAAATAATAACCAGGGAGTTATCAGGAAGCTTTGGCAACAAAGGAGGATTCAACCGATTGACCCTGGATGTCTGTTAGTTGTTGTGCCGTTAATTAGTCAGCAAACCGCTTTGATCCTGGCTTGATTTAATCCATCTGAGCCCCTTCTGCCTCCAACCCAAGTTACTCCATTTCTCTAGGAGACCAGTAGGGCTAAGCCAGCCCTCCAACGTTTGCCATGGTCCTGACAGTGAGATAATATCCAAATTGGAGTATTTTGGGGTTTTTTTTTTGCCATGTGTGCAAGGTCTGTTCAGGTCTCTCTGGAGGACGGTGGCAGGAGAGACACCAGGGCAAGGAATTGCCATGTACCTGGAGATCATGGCTTTTATTGCCCTCAACGAGGAGGTGTAAAGCAAAGGTGTGGAGCAGAGGATGGGGGTTCCTTGATGGTATCTTAAGGGGCAAGCATTCATCACCACCACACCTTAAAACACTTCCAACCTGCCTTCATTCACAGCAGAGGTCACCCCAATACTGAAATTTAACTTCAGCTTTTAGCTGGCTAAGATTAAATGAGAACGTGCGGTGCTGTTAGTCATTTAACAAGGTTTGAGGATGAAAAAGAAAAAAAAAACGAAACAAACCCAAAACATTTCCTGGGTGGCACGTCAGTTATTTTCTGTCGTCTCTATTTTTCTTGCTAAAGGGGTTGGCAGCCTGAGGCTAATTATTACAGCCCTCAATGACTTTACAACACCGTCTTGAAATAGAATGTCATTCCATGGAACAGCAGAATGCACCCTGAATTTTATCCTGATTTTTCACGCCGTTTATCCCGATTTGCCAAGTGAAAAAGGGGGGCAACACATGGCACAGCTGGTAGTTTTGAGTACAGAAAACTGCATAAATTTTTGCCATATTCTTCTGGTTTAATTTGGCCTGATACATGGGATTGGATACATGGGAGAGGGCAAAACTTTAAATGAGGAGTAGTCCTCCTCCTGTGTCTTCACTAGGTTAAATTAACTACTCAATATAATTATCGACATTTGGAGAACTGAGTGAAATCCCCCCAGGGCAGGGGGTTAGAACTGGATGATCTTTAAGGTCCCTTCCAACCCAAACTATTCTATGATTCTATGGAACTCTTCATATCCTGAACCAGCTGAGGATATTGAATCAACCAGTGAAGCTTCTAAGTCAAAGTGCAGGAGACCCCAAAAATGATATCAGTCTGAGAAATTTAATCAAAAACTGACCACATGACTCACATCTCCATTCTACCTGGCTATACATTCACTACATTCGAGATCATTTTGGTTTTGCGAATCTTCTCAGAGCCTCCTTCACCTCCTTATTCCTCAGGCTGTAGATCAAGGGATTCAGCATGGGAGTCACCACGATGTAGAGGACCGCAGCCCATTTGTCTTCTCTTGAGCTGTCTGAGCTGGGCTTTAGGTACACAAAAAGCGCCGTCCCGTAGAAGATGCTCACAGTGGTGAGGTGGGAGGCACAGGTGGAGAAGGCTTTGCGCTTGCCCTCGGCTGAACGGATGCTCAGGATGGCAGAGATGATGGCCACGTAGGAGACCAGGACAACCAGACAGCTGGACATACCGAATAAAGAGGCTGAAGTTCTCAGGATAAGGTGGCTGAGGGTGGTGTCGGAGGTTGAGAGGGATATCAAAAGGGAAATGTCACAGAAGAACAGGTCAAGGACATTGGAGCCGCAGAAGGATAAACTGGACATGCCAATAGTCTGCCACACACCATTGGCCAACCCCATGAGATAGGATCCCACCACCATCTGGAGACAGCGTTTTGGGGACATGATGAGGGGATACACCAGGGGGTGGCAAATGGCCATGTAACGGTCATATGCCATCATAGCCAGCAGGAAGCACTCAGTCATCCCAAAAAGGTCATAAATGAAGACCTGGGCCATGCACCCACCATAAGCAATGCCCTTCTTCTCAGATAGAAAGTCAACCAGCATCTTGGGGGTGATGACGGTGGACGAACAGAGGTCTACAAAAGCCAGGTTGCCCAGGAAGTAATACATGGGGGAGCAGAGCTGAGGGCTGGCCCTGATTAAGGTGATCATCCCCAGGTTCCCCAAGATGGTGAAAAGATAGACAAGAAGAAACATCAGAAAGAGGGTGAGCTGAGCCACCAGGTCCTTGGTGAACCCCGTCAGGCTGAACTCAGTCACTGGAGTGCAATTGCTTCCTGCCATCAGATTGATGGTGTTTTGCTGGAGATTTCTTCTACAACAGGCAGGTACCTCCTGGGCAGGAAACCCTTCCTGCAGTGGGACCTGCTTGGAGACAATCACACGAGAGCTAAAGGAAGAGTTTGGGCACAGATCAAGTAGAAACAGCTTGCCCAAAAGTCACATTGCAGGGTGGGTAAAACAAAGGGGGCAAAGCTTTGCTCCAGCTGTGAAATCCCACGGCACAGGGTGGTGCGTGGTCCTCGGGCTCCCTCCTGGATGTCCAGCAACCCCCTCCGTGGAAAGCCATAGGGGAGGTATGAACCTGAGTAGCTTTACCTTGCATTCAGTCCCTCAAGCTTGTGTTCCTTCTGGGACTCTGAGATCATCCAGCTCCACCTGAAACACAGAGAAATGTGGTGCTTCTACAGTGCAGAGCTGATTATTCATCCTCTCCTCAGTGTTTTCCAACCAACCCGCTTCTTCCCCCTTTGCTGGGGCTTCTTCCAAACCATGAAACCTTACACAGAGGTTTATACTGGGTTCTCCTCCCTCCTCACACACTGTTTTAGCTATAAAAGCTTTTTCTACATCTTTAGCCTGTTCCTAGAGCCTTCAAATGGAAAGAGGCAACCCCCAAAACTGAGCAATCTCTCCTTGAAAATATTTTTTGGGGGGAAAAAAATAATCTTTTGGACCTGCGTCATCTGAGCAATGGTTAGCTGCCTAAACGTTCTTTAGAGGAAAGCTTCTGGTCCTCATCCAGGAGACCCTTGTGGTCAAAAGGAAGGGGAGAGGAAGCCTTCTGAGCGTGGTCTCCACCAGGGTGATCTCCAGGAGTCCGACACTGGAGCTCCAGCTTGGGCTGAGAGATGCTGACCCTCACTTACATCTGAGCACTCAGTCTCTGCCCCCCTGCTGGTGCTCTTGGAGATGGATGTGAAGACGCGTGTGCCTGAAGCTCTGCAGGAGAGCTTGGGAATAAAGTGCTGTCAGCAAACACCCGTACTATTTCACATAATCTGGGGATTTGGGGACTTTGAGCCCCAGGAGAGTGGGAAAGCCCAAAGCGGGTCATTATTTTTTCTCTGTACTTAGTTTGGAGAAGTGTGCCCAGAGGAGATGACCTCAGCTTGAGTGAATGATGGGACTTTGGGCTCTCTTCAGACCAAAACACAGAACAAAGCCCCATTTTCACAGTCACTTTTTGAACATTTCAGAGACAACAGCAGCCTCACAAACAGCATGTTTGACATTATCACACCAAGGAGCTGAGGGGGACCTCGCCGATGGGGCACAGTCCTGCAGGGGCTGAGCCAGGGCTGGTCACAGGGTCCACCAGCAGTCCCAGGCACCATGGATGATGACCCACCTTTCTACCCACCTTAAATACCTTCTTTGCAAATCATAGCTCAAAAGTTTGGCTGCAAGGAGCCAACAGAAGATTGCGGTGACCTTGCTAAAGTTGAGGTAGATGCCATCCACTGCTTTCCTTTCCATCCACACAGCCATCATCTCATCACTCAGGTTGGTCAAGTGTGACTTGCCCTTGGTACATCCACGTTGGGTACTCACACTTCCCCTCCTGTCCTTCTTCTGCCTGATGAGGGCTTCCAGGGGGGTTTGCTTCTTAATCCTGCTGGGGACCAAGGCAGCCTGCAGTCTTGGTGCCCTCCATCTTGGTGATGACTTTCTTCCGCCCATCGTGCTGGAAATGCACTATCCAAAAGGGCAAAGGAGAGCCTGAGGGAGAGGTGTCCAAAACTGGAAGGAAGGTGATGAGAAAGATGACATCAGGAGCATGAAGAAGCACCTCAAGGGGCAACAAGTCGGGGAAAGGGCCCTTCTGAAGAGACAAAGGGAAGTTCTAGGGCTGGCCCTGTCTCCAGTGCCTCTGATGGAGGTTCCCAAGCCCGGCAGAAGTAGTGGTGAACCTCTTTCTACAGCATTCAGCAAAGGTGAGTGCCAAGGGCAGCAGAAAACACTATGGGATAAGGTTGGACAATGTATTTTGGATGTATCAATGGATTGAGAGCAGCCCTGAGGAGAAGGACTTGAGGGTGTTGGTGGACAAGAAGCTCAACGTGAGCCAGCAATGCACACTGGCAGCCGAGAAAACACTCCGCATCCTTGGCTGCATCCCCAGCAGCATCCCCAGCAGGGTGANCAGGGCTGGATCAGGGAGGGGAGCCCTAGGACAAGGAGAAAGTGTGGGACACTGAAAGGGGGGAGATGGAGATGAGATGTGGGGAAGAACTTCTTGGCTGTGAGGGTGGTGAGAGCCTGGCCCAGGTTGCCCAGAGAAGCTGTGGCTGCCCCATCCCTGGAGGGGTTCAAGGCCGGGTTGGAGGGGGCTTGGAGCAACCTGGTCTGGTGGGAGGGGTCCCTGCCCAGGGCAGGGGGTGGCACTGGGGGGGCTTTAAGGTCCCTTCCCACCCAAACCATTCTATGATTTTGCAGAGCAGGAATTAGCTCAGACTCAGACACCCCTGACCCACACCTTCCCTGAGCAGTGAGTGGGGCAACAGGTTGAAACCTCCCAGAGCCAAACACAAAAGGAAAATAAACCTCACACGGATTCCCACTAGAGCTCAGCCAGATCCAGGCTCTCCCTCTGCTCCTGGTGAGGAAAAACAAAACAGGGCTGGGTTATACATAGAATCACAGAATGGTCAGATTTGAAAGGGACCTTAAAGATCATCGATTTCCAACCCCCTGCCCTGGGCAGGGACACCTCCCACCAGACCAGGTTGCTCCAAGCCCCATCCAGCCTGGCCTTGAACCCCTCCAGGGATGGGGCAGCCACAGCTTCCCTGGGCAACCTGTTCCAGTGCTTCACCACCCTCACAGTAAAGAATTTCTTCCTAATATCTAATCTATATCTCCCCTCTAGAGTCCCCTCTGAGGGGACTCTAAAGTGTTTCTTCACCTTGGACACTGAGAATTGGTGTTTTACAGACTTGGAGCCAGAGGTTGCCCTTCCCTGACAGTGCCCTGGGCACCATTTGGGGTTTAAAACCCTTCCAGGGCCACATCCTTGCCTTTCCTCTTCTCTCCAGCAGAAAAAAATCAGTGGTGAGATGCCCAGGTCCGGTCCTGCCTGGGGCTGAGTCCTCCCCTCCATCATCATCCTCCTCCTCGCTGTCAGCATCGCCTCTCGCACCTCCTCATCTCCCCGCTCGATACCGGCCCCGCGGCCACGGCCAGGCTGACAGCGGGAGATGGATGGGGCCGAGCCGGCGCTGCAGGACACGTGCGAGGATGCGACGGACACCCGGGGGCTTGGGGAGATGGTCCCTCCCCGCTTTGCATCCGTCCCCATCCCAAAACCCAGTGCTGCCCTTGGCCACCCGGCACCCTATGGGGACCTGAGAGGTTCCTCTCCGTTACTGTGGCCACAGGATGGGTTTTAAACACTGACCCCAAAGTAGAAGTGAAGGCTGAGCCCCACTTTGGAGAAAAAAGCCACCTCTGTGCAAAGCAGGGAGGGATTTCAGCCCAGTGCCACCATCACCAGGGTACCACGGGGGACAGAGCACCATCAGCATCCCTGTGGGGATGTCCCCTGTTCCCTCCAGAGCCCCAGCATCCCTCATCCCTCCCAAACACACTCCCGTGGTGGGCAACAAGGTGGTGCTTGCGGCCCCGTTGCAGTTCGGAGGGGAATGGGGGGCTCTGGGGCAGCTCCTCAGCTTCCCCCCCTCCCCCGGCCCCCCAACCCTCCATCAGTCACCTCCCCACACACATCCCTTGCCCCCACGGCACCGGTGTGTCCCCATCCATCTCCCGCTGTCAGGCCGGTATTGAGCATCCCCATGGGAGCTGTGGGGCGGAGGGGGCAGGAGCGGGGGTCAAGACAGTGATGGGACCAGCGTTTGGGATGGGTGCAGGGGAGGGGGGAGCCCTTTTGCCCCCCTCCCCAGAGCCACAGAGGCTTTGCAGGAGCAGTCGGCACAGTGCAGATGCTTCAACACCTTCCCGTGGATTTTAATACTGGGTCTTGATGGGAGGCTGCTGGTTCCCAGGGGAGGGGGTCAGCGCAGTCCCCATCTCCCCCCACTCAGACCTGTGACGTGAAGGGGACAAGGAGACCCCAAAAAAAGCCCTCCCTCCCCAGCCCAGGGCACCCCGAGATGCGGCTGGGGTCCAGCAGTGGTCCCAATGGTCCCACGGCCACCACTCACCTCCCGTCCATCATCATCATCGCGTCAAGGCACGAAGGCAGGTTGAGGAAGGGGGCTGTGCTCTGGCCCCCACGTCTCCACCCCCAAGCTGGGGTATAAAACCCCCCGCCAGGCTGGAGGGGGGGACAGTCTGGAGCTGGTGCTGCGCTGGGAGGGGGCTGCCTGGGGGTCCCCACCGCCACCGAGCTGGGGGACGGAGCTACAGACGCCTCCTGCCCACCCGCTGCACCCATGGCAGGTAAAACCCACCCACAGCAACACTGTCTGGACCCCAGACCCAGCACTGGGGTCCCGTGGTGGTTTTGGGGTGCGGTGGGTCACAATGGGGGGGTTAAACCCCACTATGTTGCGGGGGAGGGGTGTCCTCCCACTCCATCCGCGGAGGGAGCATGCGATGGGGTGGTTGGTGATGCACGGGGGTCTGCTCCCACATCTGGGGTGCAGGATGCGGGACAGCCCCTCAATCCCTCTGCAGCCTTCCTGGGGGGGCCGGGTGAGGGGCCCCCCTGCGGCACCGGCCTTGGGTGGGCAAGTGATGGGCTGGGGGCCGGTGGCAAGAACCGGCGGGTGTGCCACGCCGCGGCACGGCTGGAGATGGGCAGCCTCTGGGAAGAGTTCAACCGCCTGGGGACCGAGATGATCGTCACCAAGGCGGGCAGGTAG
>VXAK01008470.1:0-26938 GCA_013399435.1 Arenaria interpres
GGGGGTGGCGGCGGAACCACCGCGCGTTACTTTGTGTCCCCTGTGGGGCAGGAACCCGGGGCTGCCGGGCGGGCGGGGGGCGCTTCGTGCCCATAAAATGGGCCGAATAACGGCAGCGCTGGGCTCCCCCCGGCCGCTCCAGCCGCGCCTGGCCAGCGGGGCTTGTGCCCTGGTAGCCAAGGGGCCGCGGGGTAACTCTCCCCGGCACGTTAGCGCTGAGCCCGGACGGGCGCTGGAAAGGCAATTTTTTTCCTCGCGTTTGGGGATGTTGCCTGGCGGGGATGCGCTTGGGTTGGTGATTTCTGGAAGTGTTGAGAGGGGATGTACACGGAGCTCCCAGTTTTTAGGGTCAGGATAGCTCCGGCTCCCCGTGTGCCGGCCAGCCAGCTTGGGCCGTGGCTTTGCGTTGGCAAGGGTGGCTCTGCGGCTGGTGGGTTTTATGGTTTGAGAGCCCGGAAGGCGAAGGTGTGGATGTGCGCCTTTATTTCCCGGGCTGTGCTTCCCAGGGTAACGCTCCGATTTCTCTTCTGGCGCGGGGAAGATCCCGGGGGGAAGGCTGAGCCAGGGACCAGGCGCGGCCCGGGATGCGGGTTCCCGGGGCTTCCCACCTTCCCGCAGCCCCTCTGTATTCGGGTTGTTCTTCTGCTCGGGCTTTGGTGGAGCCTGGAGTCGGGAGCATCACAATTAGCTGCTTTCGAAGCCCGAAAAATAGAAAAAAGACCCTCTTATTTCATATTAAGGAAGGTCTTTGCCCGGCAAATAAATACCTTTAGGTGTTTGAATCAAGAGCAATAGCTGGTTGCCAGGGTTTGGGCACCCAGCTCTGCCACTGTGGGTGGCTTCTCTGGAGCTGGCAGGACCAGTGTGAGTGTTAAAACTGGTGTTTGCTGGTCACCTCGGTGCCCAGGCTGAGCCCTCTGGTGCTGGGTGACGCTGGCTCGGTGAGTGGTCATGGGTGGAAGGTGTGGGCTGTGGCAGGACCCCTGGATTGTCCCTGCTGGCAGGAGGAACCCTGCTCCCTTCTACGGGAGCTTCCACTCTTGGGCTCCCGTTCCCAGTTGAGAAGGGGGCGGTGGTGTCCTCGCTTGCATTTTCTCCGGTCCTTTATTCTGCAGTTTGCTCCGATTTGGGCTCTTTGCGGTTTTTTTTTTTTCTTCTAAGGTAAAGGATAGGGATAAAAATATGGTTGTTTTCTCAGCAAAGCCAGCATAATAATAATTTTTGTATAATTCCTCTCCTGGCTGAGGAGCCTGCGCTGGCTTGCTCTAAGGGGAAGGGCTAGGACTGCCTTTTTCTGGTCTTCACGGGTGACCAGGGCGGTAAGGACCCTGTGGCATGAGCGAAACCTCCGGTTAAGCCATGGCGGCGTGGCGCTGCAGCATCCTTCGTGGGCTGCCAGCTCTCGGCGACAACTCGTGACAAGGTTTATGGCTGGAAGTCCTTTGATGACACTTGTTTTCGGGGCGTCGGGCTCGGCTGCGTGCGGTACCTGTCCTCGGGAGGTGCGTGTGTGTGAAGGCAGATGCTCGTCTCTGGTTCCCCGTGCTGTGCCCGTGCAGGGTTTGCCGGTATTTCACGTCTGTCAGGCTGATGCTGTAGATGGATTTGAGGGGAACGGCAAGGCAGAAGGAGGTGGGTCTCCTCGGAACCACTTTCTTCGGGAAAAGCAGATAATAGGCGGCGAGTTTTGGAAGGATGTTTTATTTAGGGATTGTAAAGAGAGGATTAAAGCTCTTGACAGAGAGCAGTTTACGTGGAATAAGTGATGGGACTTGATCATTCGGAAAAAATAAGACTCTAACACCTTCCCAGCACCAAGAGAGCTTTCAGCTCTCCTCATCCCGAATTATTCAATGCGGGCAACAGAACTTCCTTAGATTTGAGTTCTTTACTGGTGGCTGCAGGAGTTTTCAGACCTAGAAGTAAACTTGTATCCACTCAAAGCAAATGGCTTACGGATGTAAGAATCTTTGATAGGCTGAAGGTACTGTAGAGTTATCTGAAATGTTAATTAGAGGTATTAGAAATAGCGGTGCCTGTATTGAAGAGAATGGCAGCTTTCCCTGCCTTGCCCCCTCCCCTGACGTTTCGGTCTCGCCGGCGCAGGGTGGTGTCCCCCCTATTTGAAGAAGCAGAAGGGCATCGCCCTAGGGAGTCCCGGGAATAAGAGAGGGTTTGCGGCGGGGAGAAGAAACAAGGAATCAAATTTTGGCCTCAAACTTTGATTCCGAAACAAGTTGCTCATTCTTTTCACAGCTTGAGTTTTGTGCTGGAAAGGTTGAAAACACCCAGCAAGAAAAACATGCTAGGGAAAAAAAATAATGTCTGAAATAAGCTAGAGAGAGGAGAATTCAGAATAAACTGTCATCAGAGAGTGTTTGTAAACCTACTGACGGAAAGAGAAGGAGAAACTGTTTGGATCAATAGCAGGTTCTTTTTTTTTTTTTTAATAACTGTAGTGCTTTAATTATACCGTTTAAAAAAAAAAAAATAAATCCTAAACGTGTGCTTTTTATACCTGTGTTGGTAACTGAGGCTAAATCTGCAGAGTTCCTGCCAATCTGGGTAATCTGAATCAAGCTGAAGAGCAAAGAGGCTCTTAGGAGGATCTGAGACCCAGGAGGCATTTTTCAGACCTGCGTTATGTCACTTTTTTTTTTTTTTTTCAGAGGTGCCTCAGGCAACTGCATTTTAAGAAGACAAAGCTTTTGTTTTCAAGCTGGCCTAGAAAAATGCCAAGGATGAATCCAAAGGAAAGGCTTTGGGAAGTTGTCATTTGTGATTAAGTTGATTTTTGCCGTTGTGCACCAGAATGCTGCTGCCTTCCCCGCCGTGGTGTGAGCTGCGTCTGGTTTTATTTCTGGTGCCGGTGTGCCTGTTCAATCCGAGTGACTGATATTACGTGGTGGTTCTCACCTGAAAGTGTGTATTTAATCCGAAGGTCAGCTGTCTGCTGGCTCCGGTATGAAATTAATTGTGTGTGCTTTACAGGAGACGGGATTGAGGTGACACCAGGGCAGAGATTGACTCGAAGCTGGTGTTCTGCAGAATGAACATCTGCTTCTGAGCGTCTAGTTTGGCATTTAAGATGCTGGAACCACCAAAGCCAAGGCTTGTAAGAGTGAGCAAAGACTCTTTTCTTCTGCACGCCTTGGGAAATCCTCAGCTTGCATGGAGGCGAGAAGTATGCGTGCAAATAGTGAACGTAAAGCTTTTCTGCTGGCTTCTCGTGTTTCTTTGCAGCTTAAAACAATCCGAAATAGTATCCTGTTGTTGCCGGGCTGTGGGTAAACAAGAGGAGCTCCTTCTGCGCAGCCTGCGATGGGGGATGGCGCGGGATGGAACCGATGATGCTGAAGCGTGGGGTTGGAAAAGCGTATCGCCTAAAACCTAAGGGTTTGTAAGTTCCCAGTGGGGTCCTTCTTTAAGAAAGGTGAAATAACGGGAGTGTTGTAATGACTTCCTTTTATTAAATGAAACGAGAACAGTTATTGTCCTAAAATCTAACCGTCTGGAAGCAGCACTGGCCTTATTAACGGCATCCGGAGCTGTATTGCCAGGGCAGGAGGTGTCCCTGGAGTTAACCCCCCCCGAGACAACTGCTCTCTGTGGCTGTGCCCGGCTTGGCTCTGGATAGCCCGGGAAGGGCTATAAGAGTGCCGTGAGTCATCTTTTTTGGCTCTTGTATAACACCGTTTCACACAAACAATCCCAATTGTTCTGCGTAGTGAGGTCTCTTATATCTGCCAACGTCAAGAGACCCGGGAGTGGACGTACCCCCTCTCCGGGGGGGGCCTGATGAGCTGCCACGGCTGTTTTGCAGGGACAGATCCTGCATCTGTCGCTCTGCTGCCTCATAATATTTTATTTTTTAATATATTTTTTTTTAAAGCAAGCCTCGAGAATACAATGAAAGCAAATACTGGCATGAAGCGAGGTGTGCCGGGGAGAGTGTCCCCAGGTGAGGCTTGGCTTTGCCTTTGTGGGGAAGGTCCCCTCCATTGATTTAAGGGCTTCTGAGCTTTTTGCGTCCACCCTGGTGCTGGAGCTGAACAGCAGGGTGCCGGGGCTCAGTTTCGACAGCATCCTTGCACCTGCAGGAAAGCATTTCCTTTACTTAACAGCCAACTGTCCTTCTTTTTTTTTTTTCTTTTGTTCCGAAAAGTCTGGATTTTAAAATAGAAATCACAACGCCCGTTTGGGTTTTTTTTCTAAGAAAACGAGGCTGCGGTAAATGGGCCTGGGCTCCTCTGGGCTGCGTCCGGGCGAGTCCAGCGATGCCCGGGTGAAGTCTGCAGCATCGCCTGAGCGGGGTGTGTGGTGGTGCCCAACAACAGGCGCTGAGAAGGGCCGCGGCTTTATCTGATGCTTTTGCAAGCAGCTTCTATTTCAACCAACACGGTCCCGGTGGGAATGACCGCCAGCTCGTCTTCTGATTGCTGCTACAAGCAGAATAAGAACGGACGGGCTCAATGTAGGAGCCAGAGGAATAACTGAGGCGGTGCCGCTCCATCTCCTGCTGTGTCAGGAGTAAGCGGCTCCTGCTGTGTCCTGCTTTCCTCGGAGGGAGAACATCCTTCCATGGGGGGTCTGCCTGCGAATGAGAGCACTTAGACGTGGGAATAAGGGTGACAGGTTCTGCCAGAGAAGATGTTGTAGCGATAGGATGAGGGGGAACGGTTTTAAACTGAACGAGGGGAGATTTAGGTGAGATGTGGGGAAGAACTTCTTTGGTGTGAGGGTGGTGAGAGCCTGGCCCAGGTTGCCCAGAGAAGCTGTGGCTGCCCCATCCCTGGAGGGGTTCAAGGCCAGGTTGGAGGGGGCTTGGAGCAACCTGGTGTGGTGGGAGGTGTCCCTGCCCAGGGCAGGGGGTGGCACTGGGTGATCTTTAAGGTCCCTTTCCACCCAAACCATTCTGTGATTCTATGTTGTGTAAGTGATGGCGATGGACGCTTGTTCTGGTGTTAATAGATCAACACTGTTATTCATTTTAATGTACGAATTCCTGAGTTCAGGACTAGGCTGATAAAGGACAAGGTGGATGGAAGAGGTGGTTACAGGTGGTCCCCTCCTAGGCTTTTGATGTCTTTATTAGTCTAAAGCTCATGCCTTTCTTCTGCCTTCAAAAAAACTTTTGAGAACTGTCTTGGTAGCATTTGTGAGAAAAATGTTTCCTTTAGGAGGACATGGGGAGCCCCAGTTCTGTCACCCCTCCTGCACGGGGGGAGAAAAAAAACCTCTGCTTGGAGGTGGGAGGTCTGTTTGACCTTAACTTGGGGTGAAGCCCACTGGCTTGGAGAAACAAGGCTAATCCGGTGCTCCAACGAGGAGGTTTGGCCCGCGACCACGTGGGGTGGCATGGTGGCAACTGCTTCCGTGGGTTCTGTGATATCGTGTGACAGCCAACTGGCAGGAGGTGCTGCCCGTGTTCGTGTTACCCCTTTCAGCCGGCCTTCGCCCTCTCTCTCCTCAGTTGCATCCTAGACTAGCCAGGACTGAAAGTGACTCTCCTGGCCTGAGATACGGCCCCTAGAGGGTCACTGGTACTGGGAATATAAATTTAATCTAGGAGCAAGGCTCACTTTAGCCTCCAGTGTTCTATTTTCTGGATAAGTTTGAAAAGCTCTGTGGTTGCTCTGGCAGGTAATGTTGCCGGGCTGATGGTGCTGAGCGTGTCCCTGCTGGACGGGCAGCTTTGGGGTGGTTTGGTGGTTCAGCAGCTCCTGGTTTCCATCCCTGGAGCTGTATCCACTTGTAAAACAGGTATTTTCTTGTGATCGTTGGTTCTGCAGCACCATGCAGCCCTTAGAGCTCTTCCCGGCTCCTGAAACTCTTTGGGGAGTTGGTAAGAGCTCTGCAAAAATCCTCTTGCGCTCCTCTAGGAATTTAGGCTAAATATTTTTTTTATTTATATTTTTTTAACTTTTGCTCCGAAGGTTAGTCTTGTGTGCAGGTCATTCACGCTCACGCATTTCAACAGGCTGCTAAAACTTTGCCTTGCACAAACGCTGCCCACCTCAGGGGTGGTTTGAGAGAAGCTCTCCCCAAGGCCAGGGACAGTCCCCACATCTGCGCGGACACCGGCGTGGGTCACGTCACGGGGATGGGGACCTGGACTGTGGAGCTGGCTCTGAGATCTCTTTGGTTATAAAACTCCTGAAAAACCCTTGGCACGGCTAATTTCATGCAGCCGGTGTCCTTTCTTTACCTCCAGTAGCATCTTGGCACCCACTGGGCACAGGTGATGGCGAAGAGAAACATCTGATGCTAAATTCCACTGGAAGGATGCCCTGGGAAGCTGCTGCTGTAGAACAGCCTCCCCAGCACTGGGGGAATGACTGCTGCCACCGATAACACATCAAAGGTGGGCTTTGTTTTTCCCTCTTAATTAGGAATGGAGTGCTTTCCTGCAGATGGGCTCCCCAGCCATTTGACTGCCATCTAAACAGCATTTTCAGGGAGGGCACGTTAATAAGCCGGAGTTTGCTGATACCTCCTGTGAGCAGAACCACACCTCATGGCAGGAGAGAGGCAGGAAGGGCTTAGATGATTTTAATTAAAGTTGTTGTGAGGAAGAAATTAAACTTGGTCTCTCGCCCTGCTCGTATTAAGAGGGGAGAGAGCTCAGCCTCTCTGAACTGAGCTATTAGCCGCCTTCTGTTTGCCTAGGAAAAAAAGCAATTTCTCTGTCAGCTTTTAGCCTGGCTCCTGGGCCCTGATTGCTTGTTTATTTTCAGCAGCTTCCCAAATCACTTGAAAGATGGGCTTTAACATTGATCATCTCTTACGGTCCTTCATCTTTGTTCTGCCAGCAGTCATTACAAAAGGTATCTTAAATTACCTCTTTTTCCCCCAAATGAACGGGCTGTGTGTACGGTCCAGAAGAATAAAGCTCTTTCAGCTGAGGTATAAATCAGTCGATGTCTCTGCCCCCGTGCTTTGCTCCCAGTTCTGCTGGATTAGCCCAGTCTGGAAAGCAGCAGGGGTTCTAGCAGAGGAAAAATCCAAAGTACTACTTAATTTCAAGGCAAAAGCTACCGGTCCTCTGCCTGGTGAGTGGGGTCCTGTTTAAAAATGACTTGTTCTACCCTTATTGAAACAGTGGGATCTTTCCTCCTCTTGCTGCTGGCTTCGGGAGGGACGGGAGGGCTCTGCTGGGTGATGCTGCCCGGCTGGTGGGATGCAGCGCTGAAGTGACGCCCGGTGCTGGTACACAATATCACAATATTAGAGAAACAACTTAGAATCTCTTCCTTCCCTTTCCTATTTGGGCACTGAGACCTGCCGGGGCTGGGGTAAAACACCCCGCAACAGGAAAACATTGACTCTGTATAAAAGAAGCAGGAGACAGCGGAGGTGGCTAATTCAGGGTAGAAAAGCCCAGAAGCTATACTTGAACAGGAAGCCAGATTTAATAAATCCTTGTATAGCATGCTTCTGATGGCTACTTTGTATATGCAGATTTATTTATTTTTTGTTAGCATTTAAATGCTAACAGCTCATACCGACCTCTTTCTGGAGTTAACCTGGAAGGGAGCGCGTTGCTGGCTTGTTCTTTAGGTGTATGATCAACCCTGTTCCTGTAGCGTGTTCCAAAACACTGGTGAGGGGAGCTCTCGGGATGTGGAGGGGTTGCCCGACGGGAAGGTGCTGAGGTGGTACAGCAGCCTGGGCAGTGGAGGAGGATGTGTGTGTGCTTGTGACACAGTCTGTCCTCTGTTCATTGCTCTTATTAGCATCGCCTTCTGTAGTTCAACTTGCAGGTGCCATAGAATCATGGAATGGTCTGGATTGGAAGGGACCTTGAAAATCATCGAGTTCCATCGCCTTGCCCTGGGCAGGGACACCTCCCACCAGACCAGGTTGCTCCAAGCCCCCTCCAACCTGGCCTTGAACCCCTCCAGGGATGGGGCAGCCACAGCTTCTCTGGGCAACCTGGGCCAGGCTCTCACCACCCTCACACCAAAGAAGTTCTTCCTCATATCTCACCTAAATCTCCCCTCTTTCAGTGTCAAACCCTTCCTCCCCATCCTGTGGCTCCCCTCCCTGATCCAGAGTCCCTCCCCATCTCTCCTGGAGCCCCTTTAGGGACTGGAAGGGGCTCTAAGGTCTCCCCGGAGCCTTCTCTTCTCCAGGTTGAACCCCCCCAACTCTCCCAGCCCGTCCTCCCAGCAGAGGGGCTCCAGCCCTCCCAGCATCTCCGTGGCCTCCAACAGGTCCATGTCCACCATCCAGTTTTCTTGTGCTTCTAGCCGATGCTGTATGCCTGTTGAAACTGTGATTTGCAAGAGGGAGAAGAGCACAATTCTTATGACCTCAGAATAAATAGATTTTAGCCATGTACGCAGCATAAATATCTGTATTTTGTGGTTTTGTTGGCAGGTATTAGTGCATGGGACTCTGGCTCAGCAAGTAATTTTACCCATTAAGTTATACGAGTGATTTATAGCTTGCCCCAAGACTTCACAGCTGGGTTGCCAATCTGCAGCGTGTACGGGGAGTAAATAGTGTGTGTTTACACAAAGCCTTTCTCCTGCGAGCCCCAAAAAAGGGGATAAACTCCACGCCTCGACAGGCTGCTCCGGCTGAAGAGTTGCCATCACTTGGGGCAAAATGCAGTTGGACAAAGCGGCCGGGCAATATCTTATAAATACAGGCACTTTTGTTATTTCTTTCCCTGGTTGTGACAGAAGGGGGGTGTCACCAAGTGTCTCTGCAACCTGCAACGATGGGATGGTGATGTGAGCAAGGAAGCTTCGTGCTGTGGTGGGAAACAGCCTTTCGAGCCACTAAGATGCTGTTTGAGGAAAGAAAAGGCTTTTGGAGGCTCCTGCCCGTGCTGGGCCGCTCTCCTGGTCTCTGAGGAACAGCCTGATGCTGCTGAGCTGCTGGTGCTTGATTGCAAACAGTGTGGGCTTCTGCTTCTAGTGGCTGGTTTTAAAATTTCCAGCTAAAAGCAGGCAGTAAGTTTGGATTATTTTTTTTCTTAACCCTGAAGATTGTCACCTTTCTTATTTCACCTCCAGAGCTTCACAGTCATGACCAAGGGGAATATCTAGCAAGTAGGCTAAACAGTAAGATGAGAGATGCGAAACTGATTAATTTGCTTTATTCTTGTTTATTCCTTGAATTTTGTTTGTTTGAAGGTTTTTAGTAAGAATAAAGAGAGCAGGAGGTATTGATAAGGCTTCCCAGCCTCTAGAGTCACCACCAGCCTGGTTCTTGTTCCCTCCCTGGAAGAGAGAGATGTGTTGTGGTTTTTTTTAAACAAATATGAAAAATCTGGAGATCTGCTTTTTTTTTTTTTTCTACCAAATACAATAAATCTGGAGGACTTGCCAGCCAATCTTTGATTACAGTATGATATATCTGAGGCTCTGTGCCTATAGCTAGAGGGAGGCAGCCGTGGCTCTGGAGTTTATGCTCTAAATATATAAAAAGTAGGAGGGCATGTGACTTGGCCTGGCCTTGGCTGGTGGCAGAGCTGGGAATAAATCCAGCCCCTCCTCGGCATTGCTTTTGCTGCTCTGTCCTCTCTCCTCCCTCAAACCCTGCCTGTCAGATGGGACTTTGCAGCCGGCAGTGCCCGGTGTGTGCCCCAGCCCGACCTTCCGAGCCCTCTGCCGTGACTCCCGGTCCCGGGGGCTTCACCCCGACACCGCCGATTTTCTCGTGGAGGGGACCGGGCTCTGGGGAACGCGTGGCGTCTGATATTTAGCTCCGTGCGGGAGCGTAGCAGCCGTTTTTGCCAGGCTCACAGAATGCTATGGGGTTGGAAGGGACCTCTGGAGATCATCCAGTCCAACCCCCTGCCAGAGCAGGGCCACCCAGAGCAGGTCCCACAGGAATGTGTTCAGGTGGGTTTTGAATGTCTCCAGAGACAGAGAGTCCACCACCTCCCTGGGCAGCCTCTGCCAGGGCTCTGCCACCCTCAAAGGAAAGAAGTACCTCCTCATGTTTAGGTGGAACTTCTTATATTCAAGTTTGTGCCCATTTCCTCTTGTCCTGTCACTGGGCACCACTGAAAAAAGACCGGCCCCATCCTCCTGACACCTACCCTTTGAGTATTTATATGCATATTATTTAGTATTTATAAGCTCAGCGTTGGATGGCAAGGAGGTAACCTCAGCCGGGCACCTTCCTCACGGGGAGCCGGGCAGGGCTGGCTGCAGCGCCTTAATGGCCTCCCACCTTGCTGCGTCTACTGATTTCCCTGCTTTTTTTGGTCTCAAGATTAAACTCTGGGACTTTCCTGTGGCCACAGATGCATAATGCAATTGGGCTTTTGATAGGTCACCTGGATGTTGCAGCAGAACGCAGCTTAATTAGACTATAAAGGTTGTTTGCGGTGATGCTGGGGGTGCTGTGGTCCTGGCCTGGATCAGCAGCTCCAGGGCTCTGCTCCTGCACTCGTGCCATCAACCATCGTGGGGGACAGACCCTGGTTCTTCAGTCTCCTGCCTTGAGGTACCACCGCTTTCAAAAAAAAAAAACCAAAAGCTGTGCCTTAATACTGAAAAATCATCAATTGAAATGTGTATTTGGGGAAAAAAGATGGAGGTGGTGACACTGAGTTCCAGCCTGAAGCCTGGTGCCGCGCTCCTCTCTGCAGCTGCTGTTTGTTTCTGCACGTTTCCAGGCTGAAGCAGGTGGTGGTTAATTTTTTTTTTTGCATTTTAAAAAAAAAAAGAAGAACAAGGAAATAATAATCTCTGGAGTGCTATGTGAGGCTACTCACATCTGTGCACTCTATGTAGGTCAGATGTGTGTTCACTTCTTTATGAAGACTCAACTTGACAGCGTTTCCTCTCTGCAGCCAGGGAGGGAGAATCACAAAATTCAGACGCCGGCTCCATCAGGAATGTCCTTAAGGGAAGAGCCCGAAGGGGACACGTGCAGGTGAAGGATGTTAGCTCTGCCGTGTGCTCCGGGTTTGTGACAATGAGCTTTATTGATGAAAGATTTATCTAAGCTGCGTATCCAGGGTTGATGGAGTGTCATATCAGATTAGCCTTACAGTTCAAAAATGCTAAATGCTTCCATGCCATGCTTCTAGCAGATGCTTCCTGCCTTGCTCTGAATAAAAAAGCCGGTTTCCTAATCTCTGAAGCCTGTTTTTCTACTGCTGTATTTATTAAAATGCAAATCGTCATCCCTCCTCCTTCCGCCCCTCCCCAGCAACTCCTGTGGTATTTCTTGACCTGCTCTCACTCGATAAAATGGGCTGAAAACAGACAGACAACCTGCCTTGCCCAGGAGCATGTTCGGTAGGAACCTGATCCAACATCCTTGGAAATGGTTGAGAGTCTCTCTTTTGTGTTGGTGGACGTGGCCTCAGGTCCAGATGTGTTTGGTCTTGTGGAAGATGCTCTCCTCGGGTAAAACTAGTGGGGATCAAAGATGCAGTTCCTACTTATCTCCCCACGTGAGTCACTGTCTTCTCATCCCCTCAGTTTTACTCCAGTCCATGGAGTAGGTGACCTGAACCAATCTGTCTGGTTTCTACAGTTTGGGGCGTTTCTTCGTCTTCAGTCCTGAAGTTATGTGATGATATAGGAACTTTGTTTCTCACAGAGGGAAGCTCCTAGCTTTGTGGAAGGAAAAACTTGAAAATGTGACCTCATGGGACCTTAAACATCCATTAAAAAGAGAGAAATAGAGGATCTAGGGTTTATTTTAAAGCTGAAGACGGAACTGGCTCTGCTACCCAAATTATTTTTCCTCAGCTAAGATGACCTTGCAAGCAACCACGATTTGAAACAGGGGCGGAGGAGGATCAGAATAGATGAAGATGAATATATGCATGGCCTTATGCAATCCAAGGCAGTGTGGAAGATATTTCTAGTGTTAAAGTTGATCTCCCTGCTCCACAAGACTACCACGGAACATTTGAAATGAAAGAAAGGCTGAGCCTGTCACCTCATCCTTCAGCAAATGACTACCATCTGCAACCAGATGATCATCACCTGCAGCTCTTCCTTCAGTGCACCAATGATCACTTACAAGCACCACCACAAGCATCACCTCCTGAGGAGTCTTCACAATTGGATGTGAAGCTGGATGAGTAGCCAGGACTTCAGGACCTCTCAGCCATGAGCAGGGCTGAGTGACCTGAGCAGTAAATTGTAGGAGGTGGTCAACCTGAAGCTGACTTGACTGTGATTGACCTCTGGATTTAGGAGCATTTGTCTTGGAAACTGGGTAGGAGTTGTAACACCCCCTAGTGTGGGCAAGTGGACTCTGGACTTCATGGAGTTGCTGAGAAAAGAGGAGGGCTCGAGGACTTGAGGGGAAGTTGGAGTAAAACTTCGGCCTGCCCTGTTCTGCAAGAATTCCAGCTGGAAACCTCATTTGCAGTGTGAAATATGTGAAGTGAGTGTGAGAGGACATCTCAGGACAGATGTCTCTGCTGGAGGGACCACCTTGCTAATTGCTCCCTTGCTGTTCTCGTCAGCAGGAAATCAAGGGACGAGATGTTTCCTATGACTGCTCTTTCCCTTCTTCCTAAATAAGATGAACACCGCGTCATTAGGGTTGCTCCTGAGTCAAACCAATCTCTAAGTCCTTGCTGACCCACTGAAACTAAGAGGAAACTAATGGAAATCCCTATTGTCACAAGATTTTTTTTATTTTATTTTTTTTTTTTTGATCTTTAAAAGGAAAATGTGCTTGATGAGTGAGGAGACCCGCTGGGAAATCTGTTCAGTGTGATTTGGGCAGGAGGGGAGCGGAGATGCAGTGGTGACAGCGGGGGTTTGAAATAAAGGCAGGGATCAGAGCGACATACAAATCTGCTGGGCTGTTGTCTCTGGTTTATGCATGAGCACAGAAGTGGTGTCCCCAGAGCTGGTGTCTCTCAGCTATTCTGGTTGGGAAGCAAACAGAGGAGCTGAAATGTTTTGCAGTTTTCTCCTGTCTTGTTTTTTTTTTTTTAAAACCAGGGTGTAAACTCCTTATTTTCTGAGAATAAAAAAAGGGAGGGAGGGAGAATGCCATTCCCTGCCCTGCATTTATATAAGTGAAAGAACTGTTTTGGTCAAAACAAGTAGTCTCGAGCATTTGGTTGGACTAGATGATCTTAACGGTCCTTTCCAACCTAGACAATTCTATGATTTTCATGGCAGTAACCATGAAAAAGAAACCCTCTGAGAAGAAGTAACCTTTCTGAGAAAGGTTTGGGTAAAGTTTGTGCTTCCAGGGGAGTGAGCCTGGCTGAGCCTTCCAGCAGCAGGACAAAGCCTTTATTACTTTTATGTAAATTCCGAATGAGATGGGAGAGTATGGGATAAGGCCGAGTTCAGGTGCAGCTAATAGCCTCAAAGGATTTTGGTAGACTTGTACGGTCATTCGCCATGGATAAGTGACTGTTGCTTTACCTGCTTTTCAAATGTTGGAGCTGGTTTTCTCTTAGCAAAGACCTTTGGCTTGAAGGTCTTAGTTGCTGAAGGTACTAAAGCTCATGAGTGTTGGAAAACTCATCCTTTGGTGTACAGACATTTCCAAGATGTCTGTCCCTCACTGTGGCTGCCTCTTTGGTACTGCTCTGGATCCAGACAAGTGAGTGAAACCCAGCTCCATGGTGTTACCAGTCCTGTGGTGGTGATGGTGGTGGCAAACACAAGCTGTAGTTGCCCTTGGGGTGGTGGGCACTGTCTTGCTCAGAGGAACCCAGTAACTAGAGACCCTCTCCCAGTCTGGAGACTGGGCATGGTTGGTCAAGGCAGCCAGTCCTGTGGTACCAGGAAAGTGGTGTTTGTGTGACGCATGGAGACAGGTAGCTCTGCATCAAGAGTACTTGTAGTTACTGGTGGGTTGGCCTCCAGGACCAGGATGCTTTTCAGGCAGCCCATTCATTCTCTTGCTCTTTATAATTAGAAGGAAATCACAGTGCTGTATTTGAGCTGTTGGTTTAATTTCCCTGACAATCAAGCATGACATCTCAGGTAGAGCAGCAAGGACCATAGAGGTCCTAGGACTGTCAAAAGGTCTGCTAAGCTCTGCTCCTGCTCTTTGGGGTAACTCTCATCCCACTACCCGTACTATATCCCTCCAGCCCTTCTTGGAGGGGGATTTATTGACCTTCTGCAGTTATTTTCTCTCTGGCTGTTCCTTGTCCAAGGCAGTGCAAGGCTGTGTAGGAATTGGGGTGAACCTGCCCCTGTCCTTGGGACTGGGCTGTGCCCCCTCCCTGGCTAGAGACCCTTCTCTGTTGGGGCTGAGCGCACCCCTGCTGCTGATCCAGGAGCAAACCATCGCGATCAGAGTGAGCACTTTTGTGGCTCCAGCACTTCACCGAGGTTGTCCCCATTCATTTGTAGTCTTAAAAGACACTGAGTTCAGACGCAGTGCTGGGTCGGGGGGGTCTCTGCCAGTGCTGTCCTGCTGCCAGCCCTTCTGATGCACTAAGGTGTGACCAAGGGGATGCTTTGATTTGCCTCCCTGAACACGTGGATTATTTTGATCTTAAATCATACAGGAACGCCACCCGAGCTGCGGATCCTGTGTCCCCTGCTTGCTCCAGTTCTATTAAAACACCACATTCATTAACAATAACTCTTCAAAGCAGCCTGCTCCAGAAGCTGCAGTGCTGTGTCATGTATAAAACATCACCCTGCGAAAAACAGCCTGTTCCTCTGTGGGTAACTTGTACTTCTGGGCATCCTTGAAATCATGTTCCAAACAGCGTTTCTGCTGTCCTTTTAGCAGAACTCGAGACTCCTTCAGATAAGAAAATGACACTGGGTGTTGTTGATGAGATCTTATTTGTCCCTTGGAAAAGGAATTATTTCCTTACAGATGTCAGTGGTGACTCCTAGACTGGGGGATTTAGCTGCAGATTAGCATGAGTTACTTGGTTTAAAGGAAAAAGATAAAATATATGCCAGACCAAGCAATTTGATAAAACTTTATTTTTTTTTCTCTGGATGGTGGTGACAGTGAGGAGCTCCCCAGCCAAGGCTGAAGCTTCCATGTGCTGGTGGTTGTGTGTGTGTCACCCCATCCTCCTTGGAAAGGGACTGAGGAGATGGGAGAAGTAACTTTTTATGCCAGTTCTGGGCNGAGAAATCCAACAGTTTCATGACGACTGAGTGATAAAAACTGGGGAAGGCTCAGAAGTTGCACGTGAAACTTCAGCAAGAGCCCTGCACATCTGCACTGCCCTCTCACAATTGCACGTTTCCCTTGGGTGGAATTTCATACACTTCAAGGTAATAATCTCGCACAACCAGCTAAAAACCTGAATCAAAAACATAATTCCTACTTGTGGTATTCCCTGAGTAAAATATCTTTCATTAACCTTTCACTCTCTATAGACACATCTTACATTCTCGCTGGTTTTGGTAACCCTTTTCCATTCCAGGATGAATTCCCCCCCAAAAACAAGTGGTCTCATAATTTCAAATTCTGTTTTGTTTTTTGAGTGTTACATTTTTCTTTCCCCTCTGCCTATTGCTGTGTGAACTTCTCCAGGGATATTTTTTTTCAAGTTTTATTCTGCCAGATTTATTCTTGCAGCCATTTTAACAAGATGACTAGCAGCAGACTTAGTGGGGGGAAAAAAAACCCAAGAAAACAAACCAAAACAACCCAGACCCTCAGCATTTCGCATTGTTTGACCTCAGGACCCCCAGGTGTTAAAAACCCAATACTAAACAGTGCCAAATCTCAGAAGGCGGTGGGAGCTGGTGACCCTGGGCCTTGTGTTTGGAGAGGCTTGCAAGTTCCTGCTGCAGAGGTGTACCTTCACATGTGGTCAAGGCAAGGGGGTTTAGATTTCTTTATTATTATTATTATTAAAAAAAAAAAAAAAACAGAATTCCATTTTATGCCTGAAAAGCCAATGAAATCCTTGAGGTTTCTTAGGGCTCCTCTGTTCTGAATGCGTTTTAATATCTGTAATATCTTTGCTGTTAGAGCAGGTAACAGCAATCCCCTTGGAAAGGCAGCGTGGGAAAATGATCATGGTAGTTATTAAAAAGTTTCAGAACCATGGTTTGGGGAGCTTTGCTGGGATGTCAGGGGAGGAGGCATCCTCAGCCTTCCTCTCTGTAGGACCAGTGCGTGTCTGTGCTTCGATGTGAAGTATCTTTTCATACTATATGCGTTTCGTCTCTGCTTCCCATGTGATTTGGGTATGTGTGGTCCATGAGAGAATGGATGACTTGTTCTGGTGCTCGGATACCTCGTGCAGGCTGAGTTGGAGTCTGGCTGAGATGGTGAACAAGGCCCTCTGGCACTTGGGGTGCAGGGTGGCTGTTCTTGCTCCAGTGTGGTGTTCTGATTCGTGATGGTGCTGGTGTGGGTACAATAAATGACTTTGAGAGAGTGACTAAAATGCTGCAGACCTGATGTTAAGATTTTTACAGTGTCTTTGCATGGGGCTTCATGTGGCAGTGCAGGAGCAGCGTACGTGAAAAAGGGTGCAGCTGGGCATTAGGAGCAGTTCTCGTGTTGGGATGATGTTTGAACACACATCGCACAGAGCAGGGTGGATAGCTGGAGAATGTGCTGGTTTTGATCCAGCCTCATAGAATTATAGAATGGTTTGGGTTGGAAGATGATGCAGTCCCAGCCCCTGCCCTGGGCAGGGACACCTCCCTCCACACCAGGTTGCTCAAAGCCCCCTCCAACCTGGCCTTGAACCCCTCCAGGGATGGGGCAGCCACAGCTTCTCTGGACAAACTGGGCCAGGGTCTCACCACCCTTATCTAAATCTAAATAATCTCATCTAAATCTCCCCTCTTTTAGTTTAAAACCATCACCCCTCATCCTATGGCTCCATTCCCTGATCAAGAGTCCCTCCTCAGCTTTCCTGGAGCCCCTTTAGGGACTAGAAGGGTCTATAAACTATAAATTCACCTTGTTCCCAAAAGGCAGGTGAGATGGCAAACAGAGATGCCTCCATGGGATGATTTTTATGGGTATGACAGTGTTTCCTTCCCGAAGACTTGTCAATGAACACAGTCTAATGTTGCTCTACACCTTCGCTGAAGGAGTCAGATGACTTTGATGGCTCTTTGTGCAGATGTGTCTCTTTGGCTGCAGCGGTACCTGGACTGTCCCCCTGACCCACACCATAGATCTGGAGGATTGGGATCCTGTTTGATGGGTGCTAGCACAGAAGGGGCAGAGGAAGGTGCTTCTATTTGTTGTAGACATCTGGAATTGTTGTCTTTATCTCTCTGACAGACCAATTTATCTTCAAAACTTGCCACATGCTTGCATGTTCATGGTGGCTGTCTCGTCTTCTCTGGAAGGGAGGTTTCCAGGTCAAATTTGTCATTTATCTCTCTCACTTAGGTGCTGGAGCCAATAGCTGGCTGGGCAAGCCCTGATAGGATTCCAGGGGGAATCTTAGCTGTCTCCATCACTTGCTGCCCGCGTTGTGGGCAGGCCGTGATAATCTGCACTGCTATTTTGTTTGCCCTAAGTATGTGTTGGATGTTGGACAGACTGGGAGGCCCAGTGCTCATCCCCAAAGGGCTGTGACCTCCTGCTGAGGGCAGGGTGTCCAGGCAGGCCAAAATCCAGCTGATTTCAGGCTTCCTGCAAAGGCAACGTTGACTCGGGGAACCAGGTACACCGTACATAAAGAGATATTTACTTTTCTCGAGAAGATTTTATCACTGTGTAGCTTTTTCATGCCAAAACCACTTCTATAGCTGGTGACCTAAACTTAGTTTGCTGATATTCTGGTATGAATTGGGAGTAGTTCTGATTTTGCTACAGCTGCTTTGATAGCCAATAATGTCATAGAAGAATGGAACTGTACAATAAATAGGGCCTTAGTGGGGCAAGAATGCAGCAGACCCTGGACCACATGGCTCAAAAGAAACCTTCTGACCTCATGAGGTAGCCTTAGTATTTTGTTATTCATGTCAAAAAACCAGGTATCTCCTATTCTTTCTCCTCTGAAATCTTGTCCAAAGGTTTCCCTGCTCTTTGTTGTATGCAAGTTAAGTTAGACCTTGTATTTCAGGGAGTGACATAGCTACAAGCTTCTGGGATGTGATCTGAATTCCCCAATTTTGCGGGGAAGTTGGCTTTACCACCTCACTGAATGGTTGATCCCAGCTCAGTAACAGTGTAAGTGAGCTCAAAGAGATGATCCGCTAAGGTGGACATCCAAGCCCTGGGGGTGGGCACTTCCAAAGGATTCACACGGCAGAACCCTAGCAGGATTTGGGTGCATGTGCCATTGCAAGAGCTTTGTTTATTGTTATAGTGGTGCTTGGTCTCTGCCAAGGTGGACTTGTCCTGCATGATGTTGTACCAGCAAAGGCGATAGCACTTCCAAGCCTTTATTTCGCAGTGTTACTTAATTCTGTGTTTTGAATGCACTGGAATTGTGTGAGTCTCTCCGATCCAAAGCTACTGAAGCCTTTGGAAAGTCTCTCACAAGTTTATTAGTCCTTGGATGAGATTCTAGCTATATATGGAAAATTTGAGGGTAGTCTGCCAAGGTCCACAAGCGACGTTCTAAGATCCTTCTCGTAAGCTTCTTCCCCTAACATCAAACCAAACCAACGGGGTTTGAAACTTGCTGTGTTTTTCCAGGTTCTTCCTCTTCCCTTTAGCATCTTGGATCTTTTCCGTAGTAAAGAGGGTCTTACCCTTACTGCCAGCAGCTTTCTGATGAGCAGAATCTCTGGAATGTGAAATTCAAGACTTAAATCCCTCCACATTTGCAGAAGCTCCTGCCGTCCATCCAGGCCAGCTCTGGTCACGGCCGTCTTGCTTCTGCTCTTCCTAATGGGTAATGCTGAAAATCCTGAGCTGTTTTTGTAAATGCAATTAATCAAGGAGGAATAATTGATTATTTACTTTTTTTTTAAATATGATATTCACCCGCATTCATTAGGGAGGAGAGACTTTAGCGAAACTTCATTTCCCTGGGTGTCTTTTTCCTGTGGCTGATAATTATTTTTAAACTGCCCGTGATGTTGTGAGTCAGGTTGTTGTAGGGTTGTCCTTTTTTTTGCGGTTGTCAAAATGTCAATTCTAATGAAAGTCTCCCCAGACATGCTATACCTAAGTGATTTAAGCCTTTAGGCTAAGCAGGCTGCTGATAGCATCTTCAGGTGAGTCAGAAAGGTTTGAGAGTGTCTTTTCTTTTTTATTTCTAATGAATTTTTGTTTGATTGGAATGTCTTCATCAAAATCGGTTATTAAAGGATATTTTTTTCCTTTTTAAAGGCTAATCTGCTGCCTGTCAGCTCACCACAGGGCTGTTTGGAATTCAGCATCTTACACAGCAGTCACATTGGGGGAAAAAGGAAGTGCCTGTGTAATAACAATAATTGAAAATTAATAGTAGATTAAATTAATACATAATTAGAAAACACTAATGCTCCCTGTGAACAAAGGCTGATTCCTATAGGAGCTTTATGAATTGAAGAGGAAAAGTATATGCCGCTTTCCCTGGGCCCTGTCTATTCCAGCCTGCAGATCATTAAAGCAATTATAATTTCACAGAGGTTTGATCTGGAATTGATTTCTTTGTGATAATTCAATTTAGAGGCTTGCTTCCTCCAGGGTAGAAAATGACAGAAGATGAAGTGTATAAATCCTTTGCGCTGGCCACAGGCACGCGGGAAGGCTGGCGCCCGGCCAGCGAGGGTTCGCTCTGAAGAATGGTCTTCCTTCGACCGTGTGGTTGGAGTGTTGGACCTCTGAGTGCTTAATTAAGAAATGATCGATATCGGGTTCATGCCAGGCTGTTGTAACAGGGCCTGGGTGGGATGCTTGTAGGGGATGTGGACTGGGTTTGGGTCCCTTCATCCTTGCGAAGAGAGTGTATCAGGAAAATCTTTAGCCGTCTGATTTACAGCCCATGGTGAAACCTTGGAAGATAATTCATGAGGGTGTTCTACCATGCAAGACAGACTACCTGGGAAATCCTGGTCTTTGGGCCCATCCTCATTATGTTGGCTTATGTCAAAAGCTGACCTAACCTTGTCTATAGCTGGTAAAAGCAGGACAGTTGGCCCCAGTGATGCAGACATAGCTTTACCTACATGCAAGGTGGATCTTTGGTTGCTCCAGAACTAGGGCCACTGATTCAGCCTCGCTTCTCCTTGCTCATCAAGGTGTTTCTTCACTAGGTCTAGCAGTTGTTGTCTTCTGCTGGCTACCTTCAGTCGGTGGCCAGGATGGGACAGTCATCCTGTGCTCCCTATTCTAGGAGTTGAGGTGGCTTCACCATACGCTCTTGTCTCCTCGCTGGAGGCTCAGTGGCCAAAGCCATTTTAATTGTGCTCTTAAAGGTCTCGCAGAGAAGCTGTTGGTCTCCTGCTTCCATGTGGCTCCTTATGAGACTGCCAAGCTGGAGATGCCTAGCATTTTTGGCTGTGGGAGGAGGAGTCCTGTCCATGACTGAGTCTGCTCCAGGCCTGGCAAGTTGTCCCATGCAGCTTGATGCCAGAAGGACATGTGCATGATGGAATGAGAGAAGCCATGGAGGCGATTAAACTGTGTTATGCAGACCATGCTGGAGGGCCACTGCTACGTGTGTGTGCACTGATGGCTGTTCCACCTGCAGCATGATCCTGCCCTAGTGTCTGCCTGATGTATGCACTGGGCACGTATAGCCTGGGCACGTATCCTATCACAGACTGGCAGGGGTTGGAAGGGGTCTCTGGAGATCATCTAGTCCCACCTTCTTCCAAAGCAAGATCACCCAGAGCAGTTGGACAGGAATGTGTTCAGGTGGGTTTTGAATGACTCCAGAGAAGGAGATTCCACCACCTCTCTGGGCAGCCTCTTCCAGGGCTCTGCCACCCTCACAGGAAAGAAGTTTCTCGTGTTCGGATGGAATTTCCTGTGTTCCAGTTTGTGTCCGTTGCCCCTTGTCCTGTCACTGGGCACCACTGAGAAGAGTCTGGCCCCATCCTCTTGCCACCCACCCTTTAGATACTGCTCAGCATCGATGAGATCCCCCCTCAGTCTGCTCTTCTCCAGCTGAACAGCCACAGGGCTCTCAGCCTTTCCTCAGCAGAGAGATGCTCCAGTACCCGCATCATCTTCATAGCTCCCTGGTGGACTCTCCCCAGTAATCCCCCGTCCTTCTTGAGTTGGGGAGCCCAGAACTGGACACTTAGGCTTAATCTTTTGCTTGACTTTTACCTCTGCCATCTTTAGATCATCTGCTCTTGCCATAAAACAGTCTCACGTAGGATAGAATCATAAAATAGAATCGCAGAATGGTTAGAGTTAGAAGGGACCTTAAATATGATCCAGTCCCACCCCCTGCCCTGGGCAGGGACACCTCCCACCAGACCAGGTTGCTCAAAGCCCCCTCCAACCTGCCCTTGAACCCCTCCAGGGATGGGGCAGCCACAGCTTCTCTGGGCAACCTGGGCCAGGCTCTCACCACCCTCACAGCAAAGAAGTTCTTCCTCAGATCTCATCTCAATCTCCCCTCTTTCAGTTTAAAACTCTTCCCCCTCATCCTATGGCTCCCCTCCCTGACCAAGAGTCCCTCCCCATTTCTCCTGGAGCCCCTTGAGGGACTGGAAGGGGCTCTAAGGTCTCCCCGGAGCCTTCTCTTCTCCAGGCTGAACCCCTCCAACTCTCTCAGCCTGTCCTCCCAGCAGAGGGGCTCCAGCCCTCTGATCATTGTCGTGGCCCTCTGCTGGACTCGTTCCAACAGGTCCATGTCCTCCCTGTGCTGCAGACCCCAGAGCTGGACACAGTGCTCCAGGTAGGGTCTCACCAGAGCAGAGTAGAGGGGCAGAGGATGCTTCTTCCCACGTGTTCCTGTCCAACCTGCTCTGGGTGACCCTGCTCTGGCAGGGGGTTGGACTAGCTGATTTCTCGAGGTCCCTTCCATCCCCACAGCGTTCTGCGCAAAACCAGCTGCTCTGGTGCAGAGGGGGATGTGGCAAAGGAGAGGGGCTGAGTCCACCATCCCCATCGGCCACGGAGCAGCCATTCTGGGACACAACAACATGCTGGTCACTTTACTCTGGGTGAAGTCACGGAGGGCTTCTGAAGGCATTTTTTGGTAGCCTGGGTATTGCGATACAATGAGTGGAGAGGGAGAGATAGATGAGGAAGAAGGGAGGAAAGAAAAGAAAGCAGAGGACGGTAAAATACGCCAAGGCGCGGTGGATCCAGCGCAGCAGGGAAAATTGGGACCTCGTGAAAAATAATGATAAAGTTTGCTAAGCAACTGCTGAGCGACATCCCTCCCCTCCCAATTAGACTGTGTTAGTGGCTTGTGGGAAGTGACGCAGCCAGCTGAAACCGGCTCAGGCAGAAAGAATTATCCCCTTGTTAATTTGCTTTCTTCTTGGCCCAACACAACGTTTAATTTTTATTTTGCAGCTTCGTGCACAAACACCCTGCGTTTCCCTGAGCTCCGAGGCTGTGTGTTTGGGAATCCTGGTGGAACAGCTATTTGGGCTGGGGGTCTGGCCCTGCATATCAAATTGTAGTTGTTGCAGTTATGACTTCAGTCACTGTTCCATTTCAGGGCTCTTTTTTTTAAAAAAAAAAAAATTAAAAAAAAAAAAAACAGAACCTGTTCAGAAGAAGGGGAAGAAATTAAGAGACTTTTAGCATAAATTGCTTTCGTTAGGCTTGGCAGTGGTAATAAGGGAATGTCAGGGAACAATGATTAAAAAAAACAATCCATGATTTCAACCAAAGGTAGGCAGTTCATGGTTGGGTTGTGTAACGCTTCTTCATGGCAGCGAGCACTTGTTCCATGAGTGCGTTTATGTTGATCTTGTCTTACCTCTATATTTAGTGAAAGGAAAAAGCCACTTGAGCCCTGCAAGAGTTGTACCTTCCACCTCAAACTCACCCTTCCAGTGTTCTCCCATAACTGCTGTGGGAGCGCAGAGAGGTGACATCCCAGTGAGGTCCCATGTGGTGGGCACTGCTGATGGAGGGAACTGTGAGGCTGCCTCCCTCCGCAGGAGGTTATCCCAATGTGTTCTCCAGGAGGGCACAAGATGCCTCCAGTCTTGGGATGATGAGGGAAGCCCTAGGAGGGGACCTCAAGCACCTGAGCCTTGTGATTAGGGGGTATAGCTCTTCCCAGGTGGTGATCATAGAATCATGGATTGGTTAGAGTTGGAAGGGACCTTAAAGATCATCAAGTTCTGAATCCCCTGCCCTGGGCAGGGACACCTCCCACCACACCAGGTTGCTCCAAGCCCCCTCCAACCTGGCCTTGAACCCCTCCAGGGATGGGGCAGCCACAGCTTCTCTGGGCAACCTGGGCCAGGCTCTCACCACCCTCACAGCAAAGAAGTTCTTCCCCACATCTCATAAAAATCTCGCCTCTTTAAAACCATCACCCCTCATCCTATGGCTCCTCTCCCTGACCCAGAGTCCCGCCCCATCTCTCCTGGAGCCCCTTTAGGGACTGGAAGGGGCTCTAAGGTCTCCCCGGAGCCTTCTCTTCTCCAGGCTGAACCCCCCCAACTCTCTCAGCCTGTCCCCACATCAGAGGAGCTCCAGCCTTCAGAGCATCTTCATGGCTCACGATGAACATGGAGAGGTGAAGTGACACCCCATGGAGCCCCATCACAGGATACCTCCTTGTTATGATTCAGCAATGGGTCTTGGGGCTGGTTTTTCGTGAGTCAGAGAAGCACAGCATGTCCCAGTCATCAAGAAACCAAACTGGTTGGAGCTGCAGCATGGAATCTGGTGGCAGAATGTCTTCTAATGTAGAGATGGATGGTTTTCTCATCTCTTACGGATCCCTTTGAAGGATCCTCCCTCTCCTTCACCCCAGGAGCTGTAGATGCAGAGCAGTGCTGTTCCCCGAGCTGCTGTTGGGGAAGGGTCTGATGAGCAGCAACCCCCCAGTGTCTGCAGAGGGTTTCTGGAGATGGGAACTTGTCTGTAGGATGTTAATGCTTCAGTATCTGACATTTTGACAAGAGCACCTGACGTACTGGAAGTAGTAGTCACAGAATAAAAACAAATTTGGAGAATTCGATGTTTTCCACTTCAGTGTTGGGATTTGCAGTTCTGTTCTGGAACGCGTTGCTGGGAATGTCAGTAAAACAACACATCAAAATGGGGGTTATTGTGATGTTTTGAAATAGCAGTTCAAAAAAAATCAAACCTTTTCTTTTGCTTTCACACTTCTCATTTGGGGAAAAAACCACCGTAATTACACGTTTTCTTTCAGGACGATGGAAACAGTTTGGCTGAGAATTCTTTCTTTGTTTTTTTTTTTCTGAAAATCCCGGTTGTCGGGGGTTGCTGAATGCCTGGGCAACGTGGCTTGGTCTTTCTCCGATCTGTGCCGTTTGGCTGCGGTTGGGGCTCCTTGTTTGTCAAGAACCAGCATCATCCTGTGCTTTGCTCTCCATCTGCTGCTCTTTCACGGGAAGCAGCTTTACCCCTCCTGCAGTTTCCCCCTCGCCTACTAATCTTTTTTTTTATTTTATTTCTGGGATACGCTTAATTTCTTAAGCACTTTGTCCTTTTAAAGAGGAGGTACAACCAACACCTGTACCTTAGGTGGCTGAACAGTTTGACTGTTCCTGGTGACTCGTAGCAGAGCTGTTGGGATGTGGAGGAGCAGGGGGAGATCTGCTGCTCTCACCTCTTCTGCGCAGTTGCCCCTCGATAATGGAAAACCAATTTCTGCTTAATTGGTGTTTTTGGTACACTCTTTGCAGTACCTTTCCCTGTTCCTCCTCCCTGCCGCTCTTCCAGTGAAAATGGACAGAGTGGGACCACTTCTTCCTGCAGGTGGAAAGGAATTTTGGTCAAATCCAAGTACTTTGCTGGTTTTATTGTGCTCTGGCATCTGAGAAACGGTAGCTCCGTGGTTGTCCCTGCCTGGGTCAGGGTCTCGGTCTGCAAAGGGCATTATGAAACTCGGGCTGTGTCCTGAACAAGTTACACTTGGAGTTGGTGGGACAGAAAGAGGTGTTGAGTGCCCATACGTCTGTTTTTCTTTTCCATCATCAAAAAGAGGCTGTTCCCGGCCGGAGAATCTCCCGAATCCTGGGCTGCAAACAACAAGGCCTGTCTCTCCTCCCCAGCTGTTTGCAGCTGGGCACGTTGTCACCCACATAAAGGATGGAAATGCATCCCAAAGGGTCATGGGGGCACACCTGGGAAAGCTGCTCTGAGACAGATCATTTTTTTACCCGGTGCTGAGATGAGCTGGTGTGATAACGAGCTGCAATATATTAGAAAAAATTGTTGCTTAAAGCATCTGGGTCAAATGGAGCTAATTGGATCTAACCTCACTAATTCAATACCCCAATTAATTCGCCAAGCTCGGGGGGGCTGTGGCCGTGCTCGGCCGCTCTCACAGCCCAGCATCTGCTTGTGGAAAAGCAGCCAGACGTTGGGCAAGGACTTTGGGACCAGAATGAGTGATGGCCTCATACATACAGCTGCCTGGGGCTGTAAAGTAACTACATCAAACATGCTGTTTTGTGAAAGGCGGAATGTTGGTGGCTACCTTTTATATAAAATTTGGGGAGGCTGTTTGCTGAGAGGCTGGATCTCGGGACTCTCATCAGATGCTGACTCAGGCTCGACTCTCCCTGATTTGGGAATAGGATAAGCCCCATGTAGTGTCTTGACCTTTTTCAGGTTTTTCGGCCTAAAATTTGCTACAAAAAGAAATGGTCATCGTGCAGAGGAATGATTCTGACTCTGCAGAGGGATTCATGTTTGTGAGGACTAAGGGCTTGTACATGGAAGTTCTCAGGTTGTTCCTAGAAATTGTGGTGCTCGGGTGCCATCCCTTGCTTTGAGGCACCACAGTGGGCCATGAACACTGCAGCTGGGTCCCAGCCGAGCCACATGCACAGTGACTGTCCTGCCAGTGCCACCCATGAGCCCTGCGAGCCCCCTGACTCCAAAGCCTTCCCTCCCATGGCTGCTGGTGGGCACGCTGCTGGCTGGTAGGAATATCATAGAATCATAAAGTGGTTAGAGTTGGAGGGGACCCTAAAGCCCATCCAGTGCCACCCCCTGCCCTGGGCAGGGACACCTCCCACCAGACCAGGTTGCTCCAAGCCCCCTCCAACCTGGCCTGGAACCCCTCCAGGGATGGGGCAGCCACAGCTTCTCTGGGCACCCTGGGCCAGGCTCTCCCCGCCCTCACAGCAAGGAATTTCTTCCCCACATCTCATCTCAATCTCCCCTCTTTCAGTGTCAAACCCTTCCCCCTCATCCTGTGGCTCCCCTCCCTGATCCAGAGTCCGTCCCCATCTCTCCTGGAGCCCCTTGAGGGACTGGAAGGGGCTCTAAGGTCTCCCCGGAGCCTTCTCTTCTCCAGGCTGAAATATGCCTGTTGCTGTTGTGTTCCCAAGCTCTGTTTGGTTCCTGCTCTGTGTGCATTTGGGGGTTGCATGTCCGTGTTGGATCAAAGCAAGATATTGTGCTGCTGGAGGTGGGGTTTGAATTGATACTTGCACCGTTGCTGGAATGCGAGGCAGCGTGCTCCAGGAGATCCCTGGGTGAATGGTCCACAGCCAGCATCTTGGGGGGATAGGTGTGATCTTCCAGTGTTACTGACATTCTTGCCTTGCTTTGACCCCCTTGATAAGGCACCATCTGGTTACATTTCAGTGAGCTGAAGTGCTGAGCTGCTTTTTATGACTGCTTAAAGACAAGGAGACTTGGAAGATTGCAGGTTTAGGGGTGGAATTGTGTCTCTGGCTGGGTGTGAGGCAGCTGAGCTTATGGAGTTTGGAGTAGGAAGAAACGGCAGCTGTAGAGAGGAGCACGGTCACCACATCCATCTTTTTTCCCCACGCACACTTTTCAAGGGATGATTTTTCAGTATTAAGGCACACCTTTTTTTTTTGGAAAGCAGCAGTATCTCAGGGCAGGAGTCTGAAGAACCAGGGTCTGTCCCCCACGATGGTTGATGGCACGAGTGCAGGAGCAGAGCCCTGGAGCTGCTGAACCAGGCCAGGACCACAGCACCCCCAGCATCACC
>VXAK01008470.1:27379-82706 GCA_013399435.1 Arenaria interpres
GAGCTAAATATCAGACGCCACGCGTTCCCCAGAGCCCGGTCCCCTCCACGAGAAAATCGGCGGTGTCGGGGTGAAGCCCCCGGGACCGGGAGTCACGGCAGAGGGCTGGGAAGGTCGGGCTGGGGCACACACCGGGCACTGCCGGCTGCAAAGTCCCATCTGACAGGCAGGGTTTGAGGGAGGAGAGAGGACAGAGCAGCAAAAGCAATGCCGAGGAGGGGCTGGATTTATTCCCAGCTCTGCCACCAGGGCAGTGGCTCCAGGATGGTCAGATATCTGCTCTTCTCCAGCACCTTCTCCTCTCCCAACCCAGTGCTTGCTCGTACCCAGCCAGAGACGGGATCCAGCCATTAAACCCAAATCCCAGCCCCTAAACCTGAATGCCAGCCCCTAAGCAGGCAGGGAGCTGGGATCTCGGCTGCTCCCTGTGCTCTGAGAAGCGGAAGGGAAGGTCTGGGTGGCTTCCCTTCTCCATCCAGATCCCTCCTCTTGGGCCAGTCTGGATCACTCGGACAAACCCTCTCATTGCAATTCATGGTGACCTTGTAAAATGGTTATTTTAGAGGGTTGCTTATCAAAGGAGGAGCCCCTTGGGATGCTGAAGGGCAAGGAGCTGAGGTAGCCGTGGCAAGGGAACGCTCTGCCTCCCTCTGCCCTCCCTTCACGCTCCTCTCCATTACCTCTCCCTGCCAGGCTTTTCTGCCCCCCAGAAATCTGTTTCTTGAGTGCTCTCTTCTTGCTTTATTGTGGGAATTTCTATTTTTGTAGCCAGGGAAGTGGCTTTGCAAGTCACAGGGATGTCTGGTGTAAAAACGTGGGTATGAACTCATCCGTGGTCCATCAAGCCATTGCCCTGTTGTCAGTGAGCCCCACAGAAGCCTTCTCCTGGTGTCACCCAGGACTTGGAGGCTCCTGGTGTAAGGGAGTTGCTCGTCTGCACAACTTGATTTCTGGCATGGTGGAAAAACCCTCACTGGAGACTGCTGAGCTAATAGACTGGAGTGACAATGATACAGATATGTCTGGCATCTCCGCAGCGTTTCTGCATCGCTGATGAGACAGGCAGAAGATCACAGGGAGGTTTGAAATAGGCTGGCACGAAAAATCCCTGGGAAGTGCTCTGCTCTGCTGCAGTTTTTAAGGAGGCATTACAGCCAGAGTTTGGGCTAAAAGAAAGCTTAATTTTGGATGATCTTTACAGCCCAGGGCAAATTTAGCAACATCCTCCCTATTTTGAAGAGGTAAGGTGAAAGGTGGGGTTGGCGTGGACCTCTCTGGATCACAGAGGAGGCAGGATGGAGCAGCGAAAACACGTCAAGCCTTTGCTTGATCTTCCCCTTGAATCTTGTGCTTCTGTGACCCTGGACTCCACGCCGGGCCTTCAGGTGCTCCTCCACACACACCAGCGCCAACCAGTTCATCGCTTTGCTGTCTGACGTTTTTCAACCCACAGAGCAGCCCAGCACAGAGGGATGTCGAATGCATTTTGATTTTTTCCCATTTTCAGCTGGCATCATAGTTTATAAAGATGAAAAGTTGTTTTGTGGTATGAGAGAGAGAGAGAGAGAGAGAAATCTTGCAAGTCCACATGAGAGGATGGATCCTGATCCTGGAAACTACCACATTTTATATCACATGACTTGAATGTGGCCGGTGACACGGCATTTAAGCCAGAAAAGAGGGAAGCAGCTCTAGTGATTTTAAATATTTCCATTGTCCCAGTGCTTCATCTTTAAACTAAGTGAAACTTATACCCACAGGCACGACAAACACTGTAGGTTTTGGATTTTATTTTGTTTGGGTTTTTTTTAGAGTAGGACACAGCTTTTATGTCCGTAATTGTTATTCCTCCCGCCCGTACGCCCCAGGAAGGAAGCCAGCCTTGAACCGCAGCGATGGCTCTATGTACGAGAGACTTTGCCCAGTGAACAGATGGGTTGAGAAACTTGGCTGAGCATGAAGTCTCATGGAAACTTTTTCTCATTGAAAGATGATGTTTGTGGATGGGTTTTTTTCAAGAGGCAGGGCAGCAGGGACGGTGGGACAGCAGGTGGGTGACGGGGATGCTGTCCTGGTGGCACCTTCTCTATGATTCTGGGGGAGGGTCAGCACTGAGCTGTCGTGGGGGATGTTGAATAACAGCCCCTTCCTCAGTCCAGATAGTCCTCCGCAGGTGAAGACAGGTGGCATATGTCCTGCTTGTGAAGTGTTTTGGGCTCCCTTGAAATAAGAGGCATGATACAAAGGTGAGATTGTATTTAATACACCCTGGTAGCACCTCCAGTGGAGCCCCAGGTATCTTACTGACTTGCATCTTAATGAATTCCAAGTGTATTTGATTGCCTGCCTTCCCCGGGTGTTTTTGAAAAGCCAAGCCTAACAGCAGGAGGGAAGGCATAAGCCACATGTAATGCCAGCAATAAAGATAGGTGCTGAGCCCTGTGTAGAGATATTTATCATATAAAGATGCATGGTGCTCTCTCTCCTCTGATGTATTATGCAGTATGTTTCGTATGATCTAGCTTTAGTACCAATAAAGCTTGTTTTAAATTGGATTCTGGGAAAAACAGGCAGAAAGGCAAACATAGCAAGAACCTGTCCTTTGCTGAACAGTGATGTCCAGTCCTGGCTGGGTGCAGACATTCAAACACACCTCATGGTTCAAACAGGCCCGTGGTCCTCTTGAAAGCATGGGGACATTGGAGAAAGGACTGAGGAGTGTCCTCCTCCATGCACAGAAGTAGGAATCCCGAGCTGATATTCCTGCCTCAGCAAGACCTTTACGTTTTCTAAAGGGCACGGATCTGCTTAGCTGCGTGAATGGGAAATGCTCTCCCAATCTGTTTCCTTCTTCCCTTAAGCCAACGGGAATGGGAAATCAATTTAGGACAAACTGGGCTGAATCAAACCAGGGAGGATGCTCTTTGATATCAGGGAGGCGCTTATTTAAAGCAGGTGGCTGAGGACCCTGGTAAAATTGCCAGGGGCAGCGTGTGCTGGGGGTCAGGTCTGGGCGATGGGTGGTTTGGGGGGGCTGCTTGGGAATCTCATGCTGCCTGTTCCACCAGCACACGCCTGCTCTGGAGCACAGTTGCTGGCTGTGGGCAGGATGGCAGAGAGGATAATCCTTTGGTAGGCATCCATAGCAGTGTCTGGGTGGGATCAGCTGTGTTTTTCTAGGTACAGCCCGACACAAGCCGGTACAGTTTGCAGGGCACTGAGCTCTTCTGATGAGCCCTTGGGACAGGCAGCATGATGCCAGCGCGTCCCTCCACGTGCCCTGCCATCGGTCTGGGCAAGTGGAAGTCCTTCGCCTGTCTCTCCAGGCAGCCGCAACCCCACGGAGGTTGGCTAATGGGGAAGCTGCTGTGGGTGAGCGGGGGGACAGCGATGCTCCAGGAGATGGGTTCTCCTCATGGTGACTTCCCCCTGCCCAAAAGGCTGGGGCTTCTGGTTCCCACAGCTCCACAGTGAAGAAAAGCAATGTTGCTCCAAGCTGGTTAAGACAAGAATTTGTCTTCTGCTATAAATCACTGTCCCCCATACTGCTCTTTTGCCCCTGTGATTAGTTTGTCTGTGTTGCTTGCAGTAGAGGAGTCTTTTAAGACCACTTCCAAGCATAATGGGATCGTTTGGTGCAGGGGACGGCCACCAGCACCAGCAGTTTGGGATGGGGAGGCTAAACCCAGATGCATTTGTCTTTCTCACCCTCTAAATGATGGGTTTCCATCAGCACATAACGCGCTGCAGGATTTATCGGAAGGGGTGAGCTACATCTTCAAAAGGAGCACCCACTGAGTCCTAGCCAGGGAGACCTTGAGGTCTGAAGGCAAAAATAAGTGTTTTCAGCAGGGGACCCTTGGCCTGACCCTGCACACCCCCGTGCTCTGCAGAGCCGTGGTTTCACTCTGACGTGTCTTGTTTCTGCCACCCACATCCCGGGCTGCATCCCCAGCAGTGTGGCCAGCAGGGAGAGGGGGGGTTCTGCCCCTCTGCTGCGCTCTGGGGAGACCCCCCACCCCAGTGCTGCCTCCAGCTCTGGGGCCACCAACAGCAGAAGGACATGGAGCTGTTGGAGGAGGGACAGAGGAAGCCACGGAGATGCTGGGAGGGCTGGAGCCCCTCTGCTGGGAGGACGGGCTGAGGGACTTGGGGGGGTTCAGCCTGGAGAAGAGAAGGCTCCGGGGAGACCTTAGAGCCCCTTCCAGTCCTTAAAGGGGCTTCAGGAGAGATGGGGAGGGACTCTTGGTCAGGGAGGGGAGTCACAGGATGGGGAGGAAGGGTTTGCACTGAAAGAGGGGAGATTTAGGTGAGATATGAGGAAGAACTTCTTTGCTGTGAGGGTGGTGAGAGTCTGGCCCAGGTTGCCCAGAGAAGCTGTGGCTGCCCCATCCCTGGAGGGGTTCAAGGCCAGGTTGGAGGGGGCTTGGAGCAACCTGGTGTGGTGGGAGGTGTCCCTGCCCAGGGCAGGGGGTGGCACTGGATGGGCTTTAAGGTCCCTTCCAACCCAAACCATTCTGTGATTCTGTTGGCTGGATTGGGCTGTGCCACACTGGAGTGCACTGGCTGATCCTTCACCTGAAAGTTCTCGCTGTGAATTCCTACCCACGTGGCTGTTGTGAAGTGATGTGAGGTGCTGGGTCCTTGTGTCTTCTCCCCTGGTGTCTTGGCATAAACCTTGGGGACTTGTGGAGTGGGTCAGTGTGTGCTGAGCCCTGCTTGGAGGATGCCACAAATCCCAGTGGAGCCTGGGGGAGGTGGTGGCACTTAGTGCTTCTGTTTGGAGAGGAGCACCATCCTCGGAAGCAGATATTGGCACGTTGTCTCTCTGGGGACAGCACTGTCCAGGAAAATGGATGTGACTGTGGTCCATGAAAGGCACCACTCTGTTATCCCAGAGGGGATTTTGGTTGGTAGGCACCGTTACTGTAGCCAGCCATGGGGTGCAGCCTCCACTCTCTCCTGTGAGCTAATTACCACGATGTTACACCATCCCATCTGGCTGTGACTCTTCCACTTGACCTTGTAGACACATGCTTAGCATCCTTTTCAGTTCCTGAAGACAAACGGATGGACAGTCAGTCTCCTCAAGAGGGGATGGGAAGGATCTTCAGGAGAGGATGCTCCTCAGGAGCAGGAGGGAATTATCAGGAGCCCCATGGAGAAGGTGTTCCACGTCTGCTGGGTGCAGAAGCAGAAGCCAGCAGATGGTGACATGTTCCCAGTAATCCTTAGCACCTCCTTGTGTCCCCATTAATCCTTAGCACCTCCACCGTCTTGCCAGGACACGGCAAGACTGTCATTGCGGAGATGACAGCGGGGGTGCCTCTCCCTTCCCACGCTGAGATAGTATTTCCAGGATCCAAGCTCTCATCCGTGCCGGGGGTTGCAGAGCCCTGTGTGAAGTCCCGCGGTGAACAGTGATAGCTTGCTCTTGCCATGTGCGGAGGAGGTGTCTGCAACGCGGGGGTGCCCAAAGTAGTGGGTTTGGGGAAACTGGGGTGTTGGGAGAGCAAGGAGGGAAGTGATGGAGTTGGGTTGGTGTCAGGAGCTGCTTCGGCAAAGGAAAGAGTTCAAGATCCCGGTTAGATCTTTCAAAGTGGTGGTGGATACGTCGTATGGGAGAAACTCAGCATTGGGGTGCTGCCTAAGCAGGACCCTCTCAAAAACGTTTGGGTGGGTGTTTCAGGATGTCCCGTGCCCCTCCTGTGCCCACAGCTGCCTCCATCTGTCTTGGTGAGGAGAAGCTGTGTATGTCAGTAACCTGAGCAGGAGCCGAGAGCTGCCCAGCGAGCAGGGGACAGCTTTAGTTGCCACACAGATTTGCTGTCCCCAGTTGAACTGTCGGGTCCCCTCGCAGGGGAGCAGTTCACCTGCAGGACCCCCCCCCAGTGCAGAGCTGGATTTGGAGTCACTGATGAAGCCACTTTTGCTGCTGCCCTGCGATGGAGGACCCACGCCAGGTCCCTGAATGTCAACCATCTGCGCCATCTGCCAGGTCGTGAATGGGCTTTGTAAGCAGCTCGTGTTTGGGATTTTGTGAAAGTCTTGGGTTGCTTCTCGGGCAGTGCACCAGGGCGAGGAGGGTGCAGAAATTCCTGCAGCAAGGGCTTGTGTTACGGATAACACACGTGGTACGCTGCAAGAGGGGCTGATGTCTCCTTCAGAGGTCTATCGTTGCCCATTTGCATTCATCAGCAGGATATTCTGATGGCAGGGGACATCTTATAGCCATTCAGAAAACCCATTAACATTTATCTACAGTTAAAAATTCCCTTCTTGTTTGCCTGTTGTTCTGCAGCCTAAGGGTTGCAGGTTCAGGCATCTCATGGCCAAGAGGAACGTCCTGCTATCCCAGAACAGTTCTCCTAACCTTGAATGATGGAGCACGTCAGGTAGGAAGGGACCGTTTAAGGTCCCTAGTCCAGTCCCTGGGGTGTTGCAGAAGCTGAAGGAGACATGTCTGGACATGGGGGAAGATCTGGGAAAGGTGTTGTAGGTTGGTCTTCCTAGCTTAGAGAGACTGGTGTTTCCCATCATACTTACTGCCTCGTGCTTGATCCATGTTTTCCTCCTCCTCCTCAGGCTTCACCATCCCAATGGTCCTTTTCCAAGGATCTCTCCCAACACCTCCTGCTGAGCTCTGCTCTCCTCCCTTTTCACCCTTTAGGGTGTAGTAACTCCCACTAAACATCCCCATTGGTTGACAACTCATGTCCAAGAGCTGGACGCTCATCTACCGCGCTCGCAATGTTTCTGTGCGTAACTTCAGAAAGCCAGGCTGGATTTGGTCACCGTCTTTGGATGACATTCAGCAGCTCCATCATTCTGGAGCTCTTGCCAGTGTGCCCTGTGATTGGAACAAACAAATCAAAAACCAAAGAAAACAAGAAATTCCTAAGTACACTGAAACCGCCAAGAAGAGATTACCTTACCCGGCAAGGATTTTTGGCCAGGGCACAGAGTGGTGGCCCTGTGGCACCGTCATTATATGCCACGTGGGATGTGCTGTTGGGAGTGTGGGTTTCTCCCAGGGTGTATAAAAAGGTCTCCTCTTCTAATCGCCACCCACTTACCGCCTTTAGATTTCACGCAATCAGTCAAGAAGAGATCCTGAACGAGGAGATCTCTTTCATAAAACACTTCAAATGTGATGAAAATAGTTTGGAAAACTGTAGATGTGCCAGGAAAAACGTTGAACAAAAACAAATGTTCAACTTAAAAGTCTGTTTTGAAAATGCAACTTTTTTGTTTCAAATTTCAGTTGAAATATTTGGTTTTTTTTAATGTTTGTTTCTATTATTAGGACATCCTGGTGAATCCAAGCAATTTGTGAAAGTGACCCTATATGCCAGGCCTGGTCAGATAAAAACCGTACTTTATAGTAGATGGGAGGCAGAAGATAAGCTGAACACCAGGGAGACGTAGAGTTTTGCAAGTTTGAGTGTTTGAATATCCCATATTCATTTCTGGGTGGAACAGATGTGTGAGTTCAAGGCGTGCGTATCAGATTTCTGCTGGGACCCATTACTCAGCAGTGATTTAGTATTAGTTTTTTTCCAAATTAAATTCTACTTTCCTCCTTTCAAAGCCAGGCACCTCACGTTTTGTAGGGACTGTTTTGACGAGTAGTTCTGGACTCCAACTGAAATATTTCTGCTTTTAAGTGTAGTAAAAATGAACTTCTGTCGTAACTAACAGTTTACACCTACGCTTTGTTTGCTATACGTTATTTCTGCGTTGGGTGCCCTGTCACCTGGGGGTCAGTGCAATGATGCGGATGCTGTCCCCATCAGAGGACTCGGGTCTCCAACTCGAGCTGCTGCCCCTCATCTTCGTAGCTCTGAAGGTCAGCAGTCCCGTCCTGCCCACCCAAGGAGATGGGGTCCTCTCCAGCAGCTGGGACCCAGGAGGAGCTGGTCGGGCACCCAACAGGGGGGTAGAAACTGGAGTTTCTCATTTCCTGGTGGGAGATTCGCTTTGTGAACGATGCTGAACAAGATGTAGGTGGTATTATTTGGAAAAAGAACAGACTTGGACCAGCTCATCTCATTGATGGCTGCCCAAGATCTTTGGTACAGCCCTAAAGCTCAACGAGCTCTAGTTTTCTGTGCCCTCACCATCCTTTTCAGGAGAAGACACCAGAAATACACTACTCCCAGTATATTTCACAATATACTGGGAGCAGCTACCCACCCCATGTACTCCTGTAGCTGTAGCTCCTGGTGGATGCAGGTTCCTCTGCTGCACCAGCCACCGCTCCAGACGCGAGGTTTCTCCCAAGCTTGTTCATCAAGTGGTTTTGATGAAGTGCTCTCAGAGTTGTTCAGCTTCAAAAATTGTTTGAAATTCAAGCTGTGCTGCTTCTTTGTGATTGGCCTGAGAAGTTAGAGGGTTTCTAAGAGTCACTTGGGGCTGTGATTGCAATGAGCAAATGAGCACTTATAGCCTGAAAGATTGCAGGTGGGGAGGAAAAGTTTTATTCCCACAAACAGGACTGGGAGAAATTTGAGTAGCAGGGACCGCGTCCCTAAGGGAAAGCTGTGGAAGAGGAAGAAAACAAGATTTTTGCTTCATAACTTGATTCTCACCTGGTTGTGCAAATAAACATTTTGTTTAAATTAGCTCCAGACATGACTGCAAACATGTATTAGGGGTCCTTCAAATGTTTGGTAAGGACTTTCTGTAAAGTGGTCCTTAATCAAAGGTTCTTATCCATGTATTGTGAGTTGTTTGTGTAATTGGGTCCCCCTTTGCCCACCCCCCGGCACTGCTGCTTGAGAGACAATTCAATGGAAAAAACTCTAAGGGGAAGGCTGTGATTTTAGGACCTTTATCATCTTTGTGGGTTCGAGCTGCCTTTTTCTACCTCTCCTAGCTTTTTTCAGACCCTGCCATAACTCAGCACAGCAGGAGCTGAGCCAGAGTGTAGATGTTGTCTTCTTAGAAGCTCTGGGCCATTTGGTGGTCCAACCCAGAGAAGGTGTGGGCCATCCCCTCCGGCTGGCCACCTCCTCACTAAGCAAAGCCTCGCTGTGTTGGCTGTGCTGCACTGTCCCTGCTTAAGTGGGAGAAGTTACTTAAGGTGCAAATATTGCTCCGAGTAGGATGGCAGCCGTGTGGAAATGTGATAGTAAAGCTGGGTGTTCTCCTGCCAGTAGCTGACTCCGTGGCTGGGGGCCATTTCTTGTCTCTGCTTCATTTCCCCAGCTGTAAAAATAGTCTCATGGGAAAACCTCAGGCTCCAGTCTCGCAGGAGAGCCTTTTCCCCTTGCTTTCCTGAATGCTTCTTGCTTGTTGGTGTTTTCCTCCAAGGTGCGGAGAGCACTCGTCCCGTTAGAGGTGCCTGGTGCAGTGATTTGCCACCAACTATTGTAGAAGAAAGAGCTTGGGGAGCTTTTCTAAGCTGTGGTGCTGTGGGGTGAATGCAGATCCTGCTCCTGGCTGTGCCACAAGGTGCTTTTGTGCCTGGGAGTAAATTAAAACGACTTTGGGTTTCAGTGTCCCCACCTGGCTGGAGTGCTAAAAGCATCCGTGTTACCAAACATGTGAAAGTGTCCAGGAGGACCATGCCCTGGCTCTGAAAAAATGGACTCGTGATGTGGCCCTCAACTCCCAGTGTGACCTGGTGGCAGCCAAGGGCCTGGTAGAGGTGCCAGGTTTGTGTGGGCAGGGCTGCCACCGGTGGCATACCACTGGTGTGTCCCCATTGCTGCCCCTCGTTACGGCCAACGTGTGTCATCAGAATTGGGGTGGACCCTCATCTACCTGGGGAGGAGCAGTTGACACTTGGGTGGGCAGAAGGCCTGGGGCTGTTCTGGTAGAAGGGGGTGAGCGCTTGGCTTGGAGATGTCAATTGTTTCAGGGGTCAGGGAGTTGTGAGACTTAAGGAGTCTCGATGAACACTTTGAGTCATCAGTAAAAACACGGTCAGGTCCTTTCCAAACGTGTATGGAGATGTAGGAGGTTGGTGTTGCTCACTACAGCACTGTCACACAGGGCACATTAAAATCAGGGGGGGGAAATGTTGAATTTATGCTTGTCCTCCAGCTGGAGCTTTCCCTGCTGCTCCATCCTTTGCTGCCTTAGAATCATAGAATGGTTTGGGTTGGAAGGGATCTTAAAGATCATCCAGTTCCAAACCCCTGCCCTTGGCAGGGACACCTCCCACCAGACCAGGTTGCTCAAAGCTTGTGCAGTGCACCGGTGGTCACCCAGTTAATTCCATTTGAGGGTCAATAGGGCATTTTTAGTAGGTGGGGAGGGTGTGAAGGATCTGTTGGCTGAAGAGTTCCCGTGTTTGCTCATCAAACAGATCGACGGGACGAGCAAAGCAGCAGGTGATACCACCTTGGGCTTCCCTCTATGTTTTTTGGCCAAGCACAGTGCACGTCTACAGTGAAACACGATTTCTGTGATGGCAGGATGTTGAGGCTCTTGGTGGTGATTCAGAGGGTGCCTTGTAGCTTCACCTGGCTCTTCTCCTGCAGGGGCACTCCGTCCACGTCTGGGTATGAGAAGCTGTGGAGGCAGAATATATGAGTGTTGGTACAAGCATTGGTGTTGGTACAAGGTTAGGTGAAGTCATTTTCAAAATTAAAAGTATTCCTTCAAGAAAGAGTGGATTTAGGAAAAAGCTCTATATTCAGATATGTCCAAATAAGAATGATCGGGTAAACTTTTTTCTATTATAATGGGTTTATGTTAACAGTTTCTTTGGGGGCTGGGGGAAGCATCTTGGAATTAGTAAAGTCATCTCCTACAAAGCCTGCGGTACCTGGGGCTCCACAAGAGGAAGAGAGGAGGATATTGCTCTGACAAAGTGGTTGTTTCCGAAAGGGCCGTGCTGAGATGAGGTGTGGTGAGATGTTTCTGACAGGATGCCGTGGGGGAACTCTCTCTCGTGTGCACACATACACACGGGCTCCAAGATATGTTTATATACATATATATAGCTGTTCGCTCTCTAACTGGACCCTAAGCAAATACCACATTTGTTGGCAGAAACGTCCTTTTTCTTCCGTCTTCCATTTGATGGAAAGATGAAAGTACTTGTGTACAAATGACCTTGGAGAGAGTTTTTGTTGTTTTTGTTTTTTTTTTCTGATTACTAGTGCCATAAGAGAGTAAAAACCAAACAAAAAAAACCTCCTCCTTTCCCCAAACTCCCTGTTTTTTCCGTCTGTTTGAAACCTGTGGCTGGCAGAGCTGACTTACTTGTCTATCAGTAGCAATGCCAGTGGCTGCTTGTTTTAAGCTTGATCCATTCCAGGACACCTGAGCGTTGCTCTCCTCAGGTGAAACCTAAAGAAATTCGTGAAAGCATTTATTTTGATACAGCAGCCTCCTGTCTGCTGCATCCCATGGTGGGACAAGCATGCTGACACTTAAACTCCAAAAGAGTTTATTCTTCCAGCTGGATGTTCCTCTTAACAGTCAGGAGGATCTAGAAATTGTCTCTGAAGACTAAAGCAACTGACCTGAGCCAGAGTTGGATGGGCCTTGCACTGGTTCATGCTGGACTCTGCCTTGAAGGGACCACAAGGGAGCACCCAACTTGGCCAGACTGGTTTTTCTGTCTCCTAACTGCTCATGGATAACCCCAAACATAAACAATTGGGGTGTTTTTTTTATACCAGCAGCTTTGCCTGGGAGGAGAGATGGGGGGAGCCAGCACAGCCCCTCTGTGCTGGGAGCCGAGGGCTTTATTGCTGGAGCCGTTTCTCCGTGTCGCAATCTCTCCTTTAGCTCCAACGATTTTCCATCTGGCCTGATGCTTGCCCCTGTGGAAGGCAGCTGTGCCACCTCCCGGCTCTCGTTTGCTGGGATAAACAAGCCAAAAATGGGCAACCACCTTGCTTGATGCTTCCCATTGGTGTTTCCCAGCTGGTGCAGCCACGGAGCTGGATCCGAGCGGCGTGGCTCTGCACCCCCATCTGCCTGTCTGGTGTTTGGCAAAAGCCTTCCCACCCGTTAGGCTTTCTCCAAATGACTTTCTCGGCGTTTGGTATGTGAATGTCCCATTCCTGTGTCCAAGCCACAGTGGTGACTTGGGAACACACCCTCCTCCTGGCCACATCCATCACAGGGAGCCTGGCCGGGTGGTTGGGCTGGTGCCTCCAGTGCAGCACCAACATCAACCTCCCAGTTACCCCAGTTGGGCAGGTGAACATCTTATCAGGAGAAGAAAATACCAGTAGGAACTAATCATATTTTCCACTTGCTCTTGCCTGATGGCTGTGCAAAATTGGCCAGAAGTTCAGCGTTATGCACACCTTGTGAAGGTCTCAGAATTGAAGATGTCATTTGTTTCAGATTATCAGTCAGCTCTGGGAGCTACAGAGAAATCTGTTGCCATCTTGGATAACCCCATCCAAGCAATATTTTTTCCACTGTGTGAAATAACTCAGTGAATTTCTAATTACACAAATCTAATTAAAGGCTGAATGTAACGACTATGCCTAATCATAATGATACACCCATTTCATTAAAAAAAAAAAAAAAGAAAAGAAAGAAATTGCTTGTGTACAACAAACCACCCGATTTAGTACAGAATTAATATCCGCCTCTCTGGCTGGAGTTGAGGAAGCACTGGCTCATGGGGGCATCCCCGAGAGGTCCACATGGCCAAGCTGAGCCTCATGTGGCTGTGAACCAAACGTTGGCTCTTTCATAAGCAGGTTCTCAAGGAGGCATCTGTGTAGGATGGGGGTGAGAAAGGACCCTCCCAACTGGTCAAAGCTCTGAGGGACTATGGTCTGTGCACCATGGCCAAGTGTCCAGGCGGCCGCTGAACGGGGGTTTAGTGGGTTGTTTGTGTCTGAAGCTCAGCGGTGGTAGAGCGGCAGAGTTTGTCTGTGTAGAACTTCTCAGATGTGCCTTTCCCAGGAGGTGCATCTGCCAGCGGCACCGAGACTAAAGCATGTAACCGCTGCGGCGGGCAGAGAGGTGCCACCAGCCCTGCCACCCGGGTGAGGGACAGCTTGACAGGCCCCTGCCAACTGATGCACTGGTCTATTTATCGATTCTTCCTCTCAGCTCTAACATGGTGCCTGCTTTTCCAAGAGCTCCAGCAGCATTCCCACCAGGAGGAGATGGTTCCTTACAGCAAGACGCAGACCTTAATCTATGCAGTCAAGTGCAAGTTGCAGAGGGAATGGCTGCACTTATAGGTCACAGAATCACAGAATGTTGTGGGGTTGGAAGGGACCTCTGGAGATCACCCAGTCCTACCCCCTGCCAGAGCAGGGCCACCCAGAGCAAGTTGCACGGGAACGTGTCCAGGTGGGGCTTGAATGTCTCCAGAGAAGGAGACTCCACTACCTCCCTGGGCAGCCTCTTCCAGGGCTCTGCAACCCTCGAAAGAAGTTCCTCCTCATGTTTAGGTGGAACTTCCTATGTTCAAGTTTATTCCCATTCCCTCTTGTCCTGTCCCTGGGCACCACTGAGAAAAGACTGGCCCCATCCTCCTGACACCCACCCTTTAAGTATTTATGGGTGTTGATCAGATCCCCCCTCAGTCTTCTCTTCTCCAGACTAGAAGACCCAAGTCCCTCAGCCTTTTGTCATCAGAGAGATGTCCTAGTCCCCTCATCATCTTCGTTGCCCTTTGTTGTACCCTCTCCAGCAGTCCCCTGTCCTTCTTAAACTGAGGAGCCCAGAACTGGACCCAGTGCTCCAGATGGGGCCTCCCCAGGGCAGAGCAGAGGGGGAGGATGACCTTCCTCCACCTGCTGGCCATGCTCTTCTTGATGCACCCCAGGATGCCATTGGCCTTCTTGGCCACAAGGGCACATTGCTGGCTCATGGGAATCCTGTTGTCTATTCATATTTTTGCAGTAGTTTATTGCTGAAGTCACTCCTGCAAAAGCAACTGTGGCTTTATCCTTTCCTTGCCTTGGTGAAGGTTGGAGGAAGCTTGTCCTGCAGCATGGAGACTGCGCCCAGATTTCTGGCAGGTCGGCAAGAATTCAGACATCAGAGGGGAGCCAAATATGGGACAGAGGGAATAATATCAGGGCAGGGAGGTTAAATAGATAGATAATTGATGTTTTTCAGTGCTGGTCTCGGGTGTAAATCTATTGAGGTTAATGAAGTAAGGCAAATTGAATTGAAGAGCCCTGTATGGAAAGCTTAGCCTGGCAAATAGCCGGTTTAGAGGCTCCTCTTGGTCCTCCCGCGGTGTTTTTAATGGCTGCATCTCGGTGTCAGCATTTTCCTCATGTATGCCAGCTGAGAGGAGCTGAACTCTGACGGCCGCAACCGTTTTAACTTGCAACCAAGAGAGCAAACCTCCCGTCTCGTTTCTTTACTTAAACACTTGGATATGTGTGTTTGCTGGGATTTGGTTCTGATCTGCCTGCAGTTATCTCCTGGACCACTTGCTGTGGTGGTCTGAGCTTGGTGCATCTCAGCCCTGCTTTTCTGTGGTTCCCCAGGAAAACCTCCAAGGCATCGCAGTTAGTAGCATCTGGAGTCCTCAGCGTAGGAGGGACATGGAGCTGTTGGAGGAGGGACAGAGGAGGCCACGGAGATGCTGGGAGGGCTGGAGCCCCTCTGCTGTGAGGACAGGCTGAGAGAGTTGGGGGGCTTCAGCCTGGAGAAGAGAAGGCTCCAGGGAGACCTTGGAGCCCCTTCCAGTCCCTAAAGGGGCTCCAGGAGAGATGGGGAGGGACTCTGGATCAGGGAGGGGAGCCATAGGATGAGGGGGAACAGTTTTAAACTGAAAGAGAAGAGATTTTTATGAGATGTGAGGAAGAACTTCTTGGGTGTGAGGGTGGTGAGAGCCTGGCCCAGGTTGCCCAGAGAAGCTGTGGCTGCCCCATCCCTGGAGGGGGTCAAGGCCAGGCTGGAGGGGGCTTGGAGCAACCTGGTCTGGTGGGAGGTGTCCCTGCCCAGGGCAGGGGGTGGCACTGGGTGGGCTTTAAGTTCCCTTCGAACCCAAACCACTCTATGATTTTATGATCTCCCACCCAACCCAAGCTGCTGATAGAGCTTCTGGGAGGGGTTTTCATCCTGGACTGATCGCTCTGGACAGGCTTGAGCACGTCCCCTGCCCTCACCTGGATCCTGATCTCCCTGTTGTGATGGCAAGGTGGGGAGAGCCTTTTCCGGAGCGGTGATTTCCATCCCTTGCCCTTTCCCTCTGTTCCTGCACGTTACCCTGCTTCGTGCAGCAGCTAAAAATACTGCAAAGAAAGGCGTGAGCCTGCAACGAGGGAAGGGGAGAGGGAACCCCAGTGTCTGCATGAGAAATCGGACCCCTCCAGCTGGCAGGAGCTTGTCCGTCAGGCAGGCAGCATGTGCGCGGGGGTTTCAGTCTCTCTCGCTGGATGGTCGCTGGCTACAGAAATAAACAGGCTCTGTTTTTGTCTTCAGTCACCCTACCGATGCCTCTTGCTAGCCTTGACTTTTTGGCTGGTCTCTGTATTTTTAGCTGCAGGACACTCTGTCCCCAGACCCGCAGAGGACCTGAGTTTTCTCATACCTTTCTGAACGTGTGAAGCCAGCTCTCGCCCTTCTCCCTGTCCCGATTTAGAAAAGGGGAGGGCGTCAGCGCAGTTTCTTCCCACTTGTACCAGTGTAGCCAAGCTGGGGACCTGGGATATGAATATCCCTTTGCCCGGGAGTTTATTGATGGTTGTGCTGAGTAAGAGTCTTCGAGAAAGGATGAGGACGGCATCTCTGTGAGGGTAAAGGAGCCTTTGGGTGCAGACTGGTCCATGGTTCCAAGGAAGTGACCCGAGAGTCAGATATAGACTGATAGTGGGCTTCTGCCCTGCATGTGTCTCCATCAGTGGAGCTGGTGGTAGAACATCTCTGGGGATCTTTAGGTCTGTGTGGAGCAGGAACCATAGCATGTGTGCTCATCCAGGACACACAAAAAGTCCCATACCCTTGGGCTGGGGCAGGTTCAGGACGGTGCAAACCATGCTTCTCCTTGATCCTAGAATGAATGGAGCCAAATATGATTTTCCCTTCTATCTTTTATGTCATTCAAATACAAAGAAGGGGAGGGAAACCCCCCCCACTTGATTAAATTCAGCAAAATGCAATATTTCCTTGTATTTTTACTGAGAGGGGGACGAGTTGGGGAGTTTGTTCTCTTTTATTTAAAAATACAAAATTATTTAGCACAATGCAAAATTAAATGTCACTTTGAATAAATGAGCAAATGTTCTTCCATTTGGCAAGTGCTGGAACGAGCACGTGCTTTATCGTGCGGGAGTTTCAGTCGTGCTGAATCCACCTTTGCATCCTTCCCTGCTCGTGCGGCAGAACCCACCTTTGCAGCCAGTTGAGCCCTGGCCTTTACCTGCTCCTGCTTTTGGAGCCCCCTGCCCTGTCCCAGCATCACCACCTTGATCCTCATCACTGGCTTGGTGGGGCTGCGGGCTCCATTTGAGCATCTCCACCGTGGTCCTCATCACTGGCTTGGTGGGTCTGTGGGCTCCACTCCTTGCCTCCTCTTGGCTCTCTCTGTCTGCGCTGAAGTCCTCACCCAGACTTAGGCGTGGACTTCAATTTAAGTGTCTGAACAGCTCCCTTGGTGTAATTAAGGCTATTTGTGTGCTTGGAGGTAAGCACATGCTGAAGCACTTTGCTGGATGGAGGCATAAAAGCGCACGGGCTGCAACCAAGCAGTAAAATAGGTTTTACAAGGCCCCGGGGGCCTCCAGCCTGGTGGCTGCTGGTGTAAGATGACCCGGTAATTGTGATGGCTCCTGCAGACCAAATGTCCTGAGGTCTGTTGTTTGCGCCGCGCTGACGCGTGTCCCTGGACGATTGTATGACCACCTTGTTCCCTGGGAGGGCCACTCAAGGTCACAGGCTGCTTTCCAAAGGCTAGCCAGCCTGCAGCTCCCATACTGGAAGTTTGCTATGGAGATGCTGTTTTGACCCATCAAGGTGTCCCCAAGACAGGTGGGGTGTGGGAGTGCTGGGAGCGAGTCCCAGCCAGGGTGTCCTCTCCATCCCCATGTCATGGGTGCCATCGTGGGAAGCAGCATGCAGGGGTGGCAGGGGGGGGTTTATTTGGTCAGAGAGATAAAAAGCAAAGCTGAGCAGATGCAGGCGTAGGTTTTAGGCTCCTGTGAGTCCAGCTGCTCGCCAGGTCCCTGGGGAGATGGATCAGCACCACCATGTGCTTCCCTTCTGACAAATTCGGTGAGGATGGCTTGAGCTTGCCCTTCTTGTCCTCTGCCAAGAGAGGGTGGTGTGGGCTTGTGCTGTTATCCTGCTGCAGCCCAGGCTGGGAAACAGCATGGCACGCTACACCAGGCTTAGATAATGCCAGTTAAATCAGAAATATGTGGGTATTTTTGGGGGGGCAGCTCCAACAGGCTGCTGCTGGATTTGCGTGGGCGCTAGTACCCCACCTCCCTGTGCAACCGGTGCCACCCAAGCTAATAATTTCCTATCTGAGTGCCAATCTGAACAGCTGAGATATTTTGCATTTTTTAATGGCTCTCTACTGTGGCTGAATTAATGGAAAAAGATAGACTGGAACTAAGATGAGGGTATGGAAGGGAGAGAATGACAAATTGGCTTTAGAGCATGGCAGCAACAAGCGCTGTCAGGGGTTCATGAACTGACCTTTATCTAAACAGAACTGTATGTAACAGATAAGAATATTTAACAATAATTAATGTCACATCAGCGCGGAGAACAAAACGACTACATCAAACAGGCAAGAAATCTACTGCAAATTACTCAAAAGAGAAATGTCAGCTTCTTCGTATCTGCAACCCGCCTTGTGCTGATGGTGCTGGAATGAGGCAGGGGGGCACGCGAGTAAAGAAGCCATTAAAAATGATTTAGGGACTGGATAATATATACATAAATGAGTGAGAGAGGCAGAATCAGGCAGAACAGCGGCAGGTCTGCTGGACCAGAGTCGTGTAAAGTCAAACACTAAACTGAGATGGTAATTGGGTGCGGGGTTATATGTGTATAAACCAGTTGTCTCCACTGCTGAAGTTCTGACAGGCAGCTTTGGCTTCCCTTCCCCTTCCCTTTCCATCTCCAGGGGGTTCTGATGTGCTGGGCTTCCACAGACACCTCTTGCCCTGGTACTTGAGCCCCTTTCTGTGTTTCACAGATGGGAGGAACCATTGCTGGCCGGGGATGTTGAGGTGTTTTTCACTCTCTTTCCAAGTTGGGGTTGTCACAGCTTCCCAGTGGGTGTTGGGAGGGAGGGCAGCTGAGCTCTGGGGTGCTGTGGGGGTGTCCGGAGGCTGGTGTGGGTCTCTCCCCGCTCCAGCCACAGGCAGCTGGACAAGCGATGAGGAGCAAAGCGGTCGGAGCTCCGAGGGGATGCCTGTGTTCAGGCTGCAGACAGTCTGCAGTCCCTAATCTAATTTTAAAACAAATGACGGTCCCTGGATGTCCCTGGATTTCATCAGTCCAAATGACAACAAAAGCTGAGTGAGGAGTTAACCCCCTCCTGGTCTACCTACCTCCTGCTGTGGAGCTTCCCCTGGTCCTGCAGCTCCTGGCCTGGGGTGGACCCTTGTCAGAGGGATTTGCATCCCTCCTACCAGGAATAACTGCCTGCAAAATCCCCCAGGGCTTGGGAAATGTGTGTGCCTGATGCCATTATCAGCCCAGGCGTGTAGATGCGGCAGACTGGCTTGAAGGCTTTTCATCAAGCGATTTGGTTCAGAGCCTGGTACAATCCAGGGGGAGGGAGATGGTGCTCAAGCAGTCGCTGATGAACCCCTCCTTTCTCCTGGTGGAAAACCTGTGGGCCCAGCCCTTCCACTGGGAAAGCCTCAGGTGTTTTGGGAAGGTGCTGGGCAGCTGCTATTCCTTAGAAATATTTATGGCCAAGAACTGGGTGATGGGAGATGGATCCCGGAGCTGAGCATGGGATTGACACCTTCCTGTGATTTTTGTGTGGATGGCTCTGAATGCTGAGCTCATCCAGGCGTGATCTGTCCTCCCTGGCTGAACCAGGCTGTGCTGCCACCCGCCAGCCAGGTCAGTGGCCCCCCCCGTCCGTCCCCCCCCGAGACGGTTCAGAGCTCTCCAACTTCAGCACAAACAGTCGCTGTAATTCACTCAACCTGAACTTCGGGAGGTTATTCAGAAAAATGCACGAATCGAGAAAACAGCCCAGCCCTGGACGTAGTGCGTTTCAGTCCTTCTTGGCTTCGTTCCCCTAAAGCCAGTGGTGATGCCAGGGGAAAAAAATATTTAGTTTTATTCTTCTGCCCATCGTAATAGATTATTTCCTAAACATAAATGAATTTATCTGCGTGACCAAGTGTGGGAAGCGTTTTTAGCCTCAGTTGGTAGCGGTGGGGTTGAGGCACGGAGCTGGGGCCCAAGGTCAGGAAGGGAGGCTGGGGAAGAGCCAGGGACTGCTCCTGAATCTCTTGAATTTCTGGCTGGTGCCTTAAAGGCCAGTCCTGTCTGCGGCGTCTCACCCACCCCGCAGTCCTGCTGGCCACTGATTAGTTTTGTTGTCAGCATTTTCCTGGCGGGAGGAGGCAGGAAGGTGCCTCCAGATTAGCAAGGTTGTGAAAAATAGCTTTCCAACTGGCCTGGTGACCTTTTGACAGCAGGAGAGGAATTCGCAGGCAGAAGATGGAGACGTCGCGATTTAAAGTGAGAAACGATGGGGAGCGGTGTCTTGAAGCCCCCCTTGAAGCGGAAGGAGAAAACTGACCTGTCCCTGATCCCATCCTGGGACAGGGGTTTGGGTTTAACATCTCCATCGCAGAAGATGCTCTGCCTGGGAGGAGAGCGGGATGTGGTGGGAGAGGGAAGGGGGTGGACCTGGCTGCCCCACAGGCAGCAGCTCCATCTCGGAGCGACGGTGAGGAGTTCAGCTCGGTTGGTTCCATCAGGGGAAGCGTCTGGTCCTCTCAAGCCGCTGAACAAACCCAGCCCAGGCTTGGCTGAGCAGATAACTTCCAATTAGAGGATCTGCATATTGATTCACTGGGGAGAAAATATGACATTAAAGGATCACTGGAAGGCTAAAGCCAAACCTGCCAGTGTTGCTTAAAATGAAAGGCCGTGAATTTGCATGAGAATGTAAGAGCAGGGCTTTGACAACAACAGGCAACTAATTAAAGTGCATCAGGTAAATGGAGTTCCTCCATATTTTACTGGTCGGAAGAAGAAAACAGGCGCTTGTTAGAAAAATAGGCACTATTTGAATCCAGGGTGTTACTGATAATATCTAGAAAAGCAGAAAGGGTAGAGATCTCTGCTCTGACCCAGGTTTCAGGCATCTCTTTTTCAGGAGGAAGGTAGGGTCATGTCTCACCAACTGAGCAGACAGGGCAGGAGCCTGGGGACGCTCGTGCTCCGACTCCACCTGTCTCAAAGTCAAATGGTTTGGTTTCTCCAGGTTTGCCGCTGGCCCTCAGGTGGCCCTCTTGCCGTCGGGCAGAGGAGAGACTGGGGCACAAGCAAGTCCAAGCTCCCAGCATGCATGGAAAGCCCATGCTGGAGAAGATCTCGGCGTGGAGGGGTCTGATTTTTTTTCCTCAGATGCAAAAGCCTCAGTGGTGGAATGTGTTTTGGGAAGGCTTGAGCCAGCTGAGCTGCCCTAAATCCCGTGAAGACTCTCTAGCAGCTCAAAAGATGAGCTCCAGGTCTCCTTTCCCTTATAATGAGCAGCATAACCCAACCCCAGAGCTCTCCTTGCTCTTCCTTGGTTCTGCTCTCTGCAGAAGTCAACTGAAGTGCTCAATATTAACAGAAGTGTTTCACTGTTTTGTTCCTCCTGGTCCTAGAGTGTGGAGAAAGGGGCTGGCTGACCTGAGGGAAAGCAGAAACGCTCTCCCACCCAACTCAACTCCCAGGGCAAGCTTCAGCACCTTGAGGTGCTGGTGGAACGCACCACTTCCATCATGGTGCACTCTGGTCCCATCTGCAGGTATCAAACCCAGCTGGATGTGTTATCCAGGGTGGCAAGGGGTGGCAAAGAGATACCCGGAGAGGAAGAAGCAGGAACAGCAGGTTTGGCCCGACCATCTCTGTGTCACGTGAAGGCATGTGGCTGCACTGCTGTACCTCCACTGGCCCATCCTCTACGCCAGCATCAGCCCAGTCCCATCTTTTGCAGGGACTGGTGCCATGCCCCAGCACATGATGCTGAAATTCTCTTCTCTTCTTTCTCTGGAGACATTCAAACCTTCCCTGGACACGTTCCTGTCCAACCTGCTCTGTGTGACCCTGCTCTGGTAGGGGGTTGGACTAAATGATCTCCAAAGTCCCTTCCAACACCTGCCAGTCTGTGATGATTCCTTTCAAACCACTTGTCTTCAGAGAGATGCCATTTCTTCTCTCCTGTTTCAAAGGGATTTTTTTCTGAGAAGTTTGAGGCAACAAAGGAACAAAGAAACAAAAGAGAAAAGTAGTTTTCAGGTCGCACCATCTGATTCTTGCTGAGACATGCGGCTGGTATCAACCTTTTTTATGCGCATCCGGAGCTGGTGCCATTTCACACCTGCTCCATGCTTGTTTTTAAATGACACGTAATTATGATAGGCAGTGTAAAGATGAAGCTTCATCCCCAATTAAATTGCATTTTCTGTCTTTTCATTTCCTGCCCCAGTTGAGGAGGAAACCCCTGGAGAGCAAGATCTTTAAGTTTAATGAAGTAGGAGGTGCCTAGAAATTAAAGGTGATCTTGTTTATTAGAAGCAAATCGGTGCTGATATATAGTGTTGCCAGGATGTTGTGCTGCTGTGTGACACCCCGGGGAGCGTTTCAGGTTCCTGGAAATGCTGATGTAAGAATCTCAGGTCATCAGATGAGAGAGCATCCAGTCCGTGGTAGCTGCTGTTCGGAAATGTGTATGTCCCCACTGCATCCCTGGGGTCCCTCTTTACTTCTTCTGGAGTCCCCAGTGGATCCCACTGCTGGTGCCAGTGCAGTGGCTCACCTGTGGCAGGTGGCCCTGGGGACAATGGGGGCCAGCATCAGGCCTGTGGGTACATCATAGAATCAAAGAATCATAGAATGGTTTGGGTGGGAAGGGACCTTAAAGCCCACGCAGTGCCACCCCCTGTCCTGGGCAGGGACACCTCCCACCACACCAGGTTGCTCCAAGCCCCCTCCAACCTGGCCTTGAACCCCTCCAGGGATGGGGCAGCCACAGCTTCTCTGGGCAACCTGGGCCAGGCTCTCACCACCCTCACAGCAAAGAAGTTCTTTCCCACATCTCATCTCAATCTCCCCTCTTTCAGGTTAAAACCCTTCCCCCTTGTTCTATGGCTCCCCTCCCTGATCCAGAGTCCCTCCCCATCTCTCCTGGAGCCCTTGAGGGACTGGAAGGGGCTCTAAGGTCTCCCTGGAGCCTTCTCTTCTCCAGGCTGAACCCCCTCAAGTCCCTCAGCCTGTCCTCCCAGCAGAGGGGCTCCAGCCCTCACAGCATCTCTGTGGCCTCCGCTGGCCCCGCTCCAACAGCTCCATGTCCTTCTGCTGTTGGTGGCCCCAGAGCTGGAGGCAGCACTGCAGGGGGGTCTCCCCAGAGCGCAGCAGAGGGGCAGAACCCCCCCTCTCCCTGCTGGCCACGCTGCTGGGGATGCAGCCCAGGCTGCGGGGGATTTCTGGGCTGGGGGCACACATCGCTGGCTCGTGTTGAGCTTCTCGTCCACCAACACCCCCCAGTCCTTCTCCTCAGAGCTCTCTCAATCCATTCTCCACCCAACCTGTGTTTGTGCCTGTGCCTGGTACCTTGTACTTGTGGGGGGGCAAGAAGGGCACGTCTCCTCTTCTGTACAAAATCTGAACATACTCCCTCCTCCCCCCCTGCCCCGGACAGACTTTCTGTTTGTAGGTCTCTGACAGCAGTTGCCAACACGGACAGAACTGTGGCTTTGGGGAAATTATAAGATTTTTTCACGGGGGTGTTCACCCCGACATGAGGTGGGGGAGCGAGTGTGGCACTGGGGTGACATTAGCTGTGTCTGCAGCCCCACGGGACTGGGAGCACCACGGCCCAACCCCATGGCTTCACTGGGCAAGTCCCCTTTGCTGCTTCATCAAAATTCAGCCCGTTGTGGTGAGTCCCCTGCCCTGAGGACGAGTCTTGGGTTTTTAAGGGTCTATGATACATCTTAGTCAGTATCTGCACTATTTAATCCTTTATTCCTTCCACCCAACTTCTTCTGAATGCCATCCAGCCCCCGTGATTTATTACCCTTCAGTGCGTTTCGCTTTTTGTTGGAGAATTTATATTTAATTTTTATGCCCGTTATCATTCAGGGAGAGAAGGGAAATGCTTCGGGAGCCCGGAGTGGAAAATAAACCAGCACATTTTAGCACAGTTACTTTGTTTGAAAGATGTTGTATTTTGGCAGGGCGCTTACCTCCTTCCTCCTTCACTTTTGCATCGTGAGCTGGAGTGGTTCTAGAAGAATCCCAGGCCGGTGCAGTGCAGTGCACTGATTGCGAGGGCTGGAGTCTGCTCTCCTGCTGCCCGAACTCACTAGGACTCGTGCGTTGAGGAGGAACCCAGTATAAGAGCAGGACAATTTGGTCTTTCTTGTAGCTGTACCTTTGGGAAGTGAGGGATGAGGCAGCAGCAGAGGTGGACTTCCATTTCTCAGCTTCCTGGATAGTGCTAGTGGTGAGGTTTGTCTGTGCCACCTTCTGGACAGCTTCCACTTCAGGTTATCAGGGAACGGGCAGACCTCGTCTGGGTCTAACTTCACATCCTAAGGGACACAAAGAGATGCGGTCATTTGGCCCTTGGTCTCAAAGAGGTGCACAGTGGAGCCAAGAGCAGAACTCGGAGCTTCTGTTGCTCTTTAATGCCCCATGTCCCTCTGCCCCTTGTTATTCTTCTCTCCTCACACACTTTTCGTGTTGTTCTTATCAGCAGGAGAAGGCCTTAAGAGCATGAAGAGCGCTTTTTGCCTCAGTTGAGGCGTCTGAGTGAGCTTGGGAGGAGGATGGGGAAGGCATTCAGAATGTCATTCAGATCTCTTTTCCTCCTTCCTCACTGGGATTTGCTCTTGTAATTCTCTATCTGCCCCGTTCTGTCCAAGAAACAGCAAAGCAGGGACCTGCAGGGCTCCAGCAGGTGGGATTGGAGCAGGCCACGAGCCAGTTGCTTTTCCACATCCCCCATGTCTCTGAGAATTTTGATGATCAGGGCTCTGTTCAGACCTGGTTTGGCCTCAGGTTTCCCTTACTCTCTCCCCTCTTCTGCACCTCTCCTGCATGAAGGCCCCCGTTGCTGTGCTCGTCGTTGGTTCCAGCACTTTGGGCGTTCAGTGGAACTTCTGAGAGATGCTCCGTTGAAATGGAGGGGAACTGAGGAAACAGCAGCGGGAGGTTCATCATCTTGAATGCTTTATTGGGTTCCTGGATGACGGGAAACGTGGCCACGTGGCAGCATCCCCTGCTTTTAGCCTTGGTCACTGTGGTGGTTTTTGCATGCAGAGCTTTGAACCCCTGTGCAGGAGGGATTATCCCTGTGGTGTGCTCCGGAGCGTGCAGAGACTTCTGCTGAGAAAGCCAGTGTGTCACCTCTGATCAGCTTGTTAGATATGTGTGACCTTGCTGTTGGTTGAAGCCCAGCGCTTCATTTCTCTGTCTCTTTAGCCCTTTTTCTGTTTTAATTAAAAAGCTTCGTTCCAGGTTGACCTTTTGCAGTGCTGTGGCATAACTGAGACTGAATTGAGACACTAATTCTGGAGGGTCTCTCCCGGCAGGCTGGGTGGGAGAACTAACCCCTCACCCTAACATTTATGGTGACTGGCAGGAGCCCCTCTTGCTCCCCACCATGGGATGGGGCAGCCCACATACAGAGCAGGGTGGAAAAAGTATTGGTTGTTCAGTAAAAGCTGTGGCTTCCTCAGGAAATGTTGCGTGGTAGGCAGGAGGTGGGAATCACAGAATTGTTGGAGTTGGAAGGGACCTTCTAGAGATCATCTAGTCCACCCCCCCTGCCAAAGCAGGGGTGCCCAGAGCACATCACTCAGGACGGCATCCAGCCGGGGCTTGAAGATCTCCAGAGAAGGGGACTCCACACCCTCCCTGGGCAGCCTCTTCCAGGGCTCTGCCACCCTCACCCCAAAGAAGTTCTTCCTCAGATTTGAGTGGAACTTCCCATGTTCCAGCTTGTGCCCGTTGCCCCTCATCCTGTCACTGGGAACCGCTGAAAAGAGTCTATCACTGGTTTGAGGAGGGTGAAGAAATCAGAGCAGGAATCTCCCAGTGATTTGTTGCCTGGGTTGTAGATCATCGCTAGCTCAGGCAGGCTGATTTGAAGGAATGGGTTCAAATCACTGGATCTTGTTAATGGCTGAGGCACTGGAGTGGGGGTACGGAGACCTGGATCCAAGTCCCATCAGCTCTGAACTGTGTGTAGGCTGTGAGCTCGTAGGGGCAGTCCTTGTCCCGGGGCTGGAGAGCACGGAGCATGAGGGAGGTCTCTCTCCATCCCATCCATTCAATCCCAGCCCCTTGCCCGGAGCGCTGGGACCAGGGGAGGAGCCGACGTGCGCTTAGTTGAGGCGTGAGGATTTGATGGGACCTAGATCCCACCTCTGAAGCATTAACCCAGTTCTTAAGGGGTCAGCAGCCGTGCCCTGCAGCCTCCCCGGTGAGGAGCATCCCCTGCCAGCCTGGCTCTGCGGATGCTGCTGCCCGAGAGACTGCTCAGGGGGCACTTGAGTGTTTCCCGGCATAAAATACCCCAAAAAGTACCTGCAGCTCTCACTTCTGAATTATAACGTCCTGGTTGCATTTCTACCTGGCAGGTCTCTCAAGGTGACACACCAGTGTGTTGCATTCAGTCCAACCAGGCATCTCAGCCCCCGGCAGGGAAGGGAAAGCACCTTAATTTAATGTCCCAGGAGGTATCCTCACAGCTCAGCAGGGAACCCGAAGGAGCTGGCTTAAAGCAGGACATTCCATTTCCATCAACAAAATGTTTCAATTCAAGTCAGCAAAGCAAAATCTTAACAGGCTGCGCAGGGAAGTGTTGGAATTGCCATCCCTGGAGGTTTTTGAAGGCTATTTAGAAGACGGGCAGACGTGGTGCTGGGGGAGATGGGTTAGTGGTGCTTTGGTCAGTGTTGGGTTGATGCTTGGACTCGATGATCTGAAAGGTCCCTTCCAACCTGGACAATTCTATGATTCTATTTTCAGTTTCAAAATACGTTTTCAAGACAGAAAAAAAAAAAAAACCAACCACAAAACGAGACAAAACAACAAACCATGCAAAAGTTTCTGCTTTACTGTGGGATATTTCACTGTGAAGCAACCGTTTTCCCTGAGCAAATCCCGGCCACCATCACCAGAAGTTTCCCCCCCTTGCTTCTCTCCGCCAGTTACCTTGTTCTCTGCGATGTGAATGTTACAAAGCTGTTCTGGAGGGGTTTCTGGCACGGGAGCCCATCTGAACCACCTCCCCAGCCGCTGTCCCGAGCCCTTGGCTCCCTCTGCTCCTCCCTGAGCTCCTGGCTAAGCCGCTCAGAGCCTGAGCTCGGAAAGTCCTGGGGCTGATCCTTGCAGACGACCAGGCAGCGGCTTTTCTTTCCCACACAGCGCACCCGGCTCTGCTGAGGGTTAGAAAGTACTGGATTATCTGCTTACCTCAACTGGGGAAAAAAAACCCACAACCTCAAACAAACCTTCTGTGTCCTGATTCTCGCAGGGCGAAGCTGAGACCGTAGAGGGGCTGCTGCGCCTGCTCCCGGAGCGGTGACGGGAAGGACTGACAAACCAACCCCAAGTGCCCACACCAGCCCCGGAGCCCCGGTGAGTAACTGTGTCTTGCGGTGCCTTTAGACGGGATGAATGGTGGGAGAGGTCCCTGAGGTTCTTCTCTGCGAGGTGGGACTCCGGGGGAGCAAGGACACCTTGCTTCAGATGCTGGGCTTCATTGTGGATTCAGGCTGAAGGTTTTCTCTCTTTGAGCCTGCTGAAAGTGGCCTCATCCTGGCCCGGTGGAAGCTTTAATGGAGTCAATGGTGGATGGATGTTGCTGAGGATCTGCTGTTCCTTCGTGTGCTGCTGGCAGTGGAAACTAGATTGGCTTAATTACACCCTGATGGGCAGATTGTGGTCGGTTTGGATGTGGTGGGATTCAGCACGTGTTCATTTCTGATTCATTGCTTGTATGTCTTCTAAAAGTTATGTTTGCAGTTTGTTGGGAGTAAATTGTGAATAAGAGCGTGACTTCTGGGTGCCATAGTGGTGGGCTCTGCTCTTGTCTTCCCTGGTGCCCACCCCAGAGAAGGAGGGGGGAAGGAGAACCTGGGGAGAAGCTCTGCGTACAGGGGACACCATGCTTGGGACATGCAGGCACCTCCCAGTGCTGGTGTTCAGGGAAGGAGGGTGTCCAGAGTTTGGTCAAAACCCCTTTACTGCCTCTGCACGAGCAGAGCACCCTCTTGAAAATGGGCTGGGAGGAAGCACCGTTTGGTATTTCCTTGACCAACATCAAATCAGGGCTGTGTTTCTTAGAGCTTTGAGCAGGACAGAGCAGTTACCTGTCCCCAAAAGGTACAGCGGTGTCCTCAGGACAACATTTTGGAAGATAACCAACTCCAAAGTGCCAACACTGTCAGGATAGGTGCTTGAACATCCCCCAGACCCAGCTTGGCCAGACAGGCTGAGCTGAAAGCACCTCTTCGGAGAAGAGGGTTTGTGGTGGGCTGGAAGAGGGCTTGGGGATTAGCTCCAGTGACAGCCTGACCCCAAGTACTGGGAAGTGCTGGTCCACTGTGGCTGTTAGAAACGTGCTGTGCTTCCTGAGCAAAGAAGTCAGTGAAGACCTGAGCTGGGAGATCTCCCTGGTTTTGTGGGAGTTTAGGAAGAACAGGACTCTTTAGGTGAATAAAACCCGGGGTTTGCTTCAGCAGCGGGGTGCAATTGTACCGTGTGTAGGACATGAAGATGGAGCAGTGTGATGTTTCCAGCAGTAGATCTTGCCCTCCAGTCACCAGACATGGATAAAAGCAGGTCTTCAGTTTCCACTTGGTAGGGTTTCCAGTCCTGGTGTAACACATTTGTTTTAATTGGTATCATGGTTGGGTTTTTCCTTAGCAACTTAGCAACTTACATGGGAGGGAGAAAAAAATAAATGTTTTTAGGTAAAACTTCTTATCCTATAGGTGGGAGCTCTGCTGTTGCTTGGTGGACCCCAGGAGAGACCACGAACAGTAAATAAGGATCCAACAGCTTGACAATTTTTGCCTTGTTTGGAAATCTAATCCAGGAGACTGCAAATAACAGGGGTAGAGATTCATCTGAACTTCCTCCAACCAAAATCAGGCAGTTGAAGGAAAAAAGGAATTTGTGTTTGCTTATGATTTCCCTAAAACCATTTTCTGCTTTTATCTTAAAATACCTTCCCTTAGTGGTATTGAGAATATCTTGACACAAAGTAAGACTAAAAAATACTGACATACAGATATGTTAAACAAATGAGCTGGCTAAAAACCCTTTTCTGCATGAGTTAGAGAACTGCTCTGCCCTAATTCCATAGACCAGGATTTAACTCAGCAAACGAAATTATGGGATTCAGCGGCATTGAAGAAATACCTTACTTTTTGATTATCCAAGAGATTTAAAAAAAACACCCAAAACACCGCCAGAAGTTTTTCAAACTTTTGTTTTGGCTGTTGACACATTAAAGGGTGCTTTAAACTATGGAGCCTTCTTTTCGTGCAGGGTATTTACTGCAAGGGGAGGAAAGTGTCTTTTATCCCGTGCACAGAAACTGCAGGGCTTGAACTGCAGCACCTCCTTCAGTCCGTGAGTTCTTCACTTTCACGGGACTTCTGAACTCCTGAACGCTGCCGGCTGGTTATTTGCTTTTTCATTTTTCACTTCTCCCTCCAGTTATTGGGAGCACACGGAATAAAGGCTGATTCCAGGGGAAGCTGCGAAACCACCTATTTCTCGGGGGATGCAGAAAAATCTGTGAAAATATCTGTCATTCAGGCAATTGGGGAAGAGCATCGAGAGTGACTCTGGAGAGTGAGGGAGGCTGATGAAAACGCCCGTCATTCCAACAATGCAGGGAAGGTCACAGAAATACCTGTTATTTGAGTCCACCCAGAGAGGGTTGGAAGTGTCCCATAGTGAGAGGACACAGAGCTCAACAAAAACGGGGCGGATGAAATTTTCTGTCTGTCTTAGAAAAAAAAAAACTCCACGATGTTGGAATGGGCCATCACGGCATCTAATCACAGATAAATCCAGACGGTAATCGCTTGCTCAGGTCATTTGTCAGTTCCTGTCCTGCCAGGATTAGGGTGGCACTCAGTAGCCCATTAAGCTACGATCTGGTGGTGACCTTCTTAGCACCTGGTGGGCCAAGGAAGGAAGCGATGTAACAGGTTTCTTAATTTAGACAGGACGGTGCGGGTGAGGAGGCAGCGGGTACCGGTGCCCCATGCGGATGCTCGGGTTAAGGGCTGCATGTCCGGTGTGGGGGAGGTCGTGGGACATGAACGTTCACAGCCTTCGTGACCGAGTCTAAAAAAGCCTAATTGTGCCACCAAGTTACCCTTGGGAGGCTGGGCAGGTACTTTGTGCCAGGCACAGACTGGCTTTGCCCTGTGTGGCTTGTTTTCTCTTTCTTATTAATTTATAATTTTTATTCCTCTGTAGGCAAACTAGATGGTGGGATTTCTGCAGTGGGGATTCTGATGTGTGAATGCAGAATTATTTCTCTTCGTACTCTGGCAAGCACGTGCTGGGAAGATTATTGAATGCAATTATCTCATCACAGAATCACAGGGTGATATGGGGTTGGAAGGGACCTCTGGAGATCATCCAGTCCAATCCCCTGCCAGAGCAGGTCCACCCAGAGCAGGTCGCACAGGAACGTGTCCAGGCGGGTTTTGAATGTCTCCAGAGAAGGAGACTCCACCACCTCTCTGGGCAGCCTCTTCCAGGGCTCTGCTCTGCCACCCTCACAGGAAAGAAGCTCCGCCTCATGTTTAGGTGGATCTTCTTATATTCAAGTTTATTCCCATTTCCTCTTGTCCTGTCCCTGGGCACCACTGAAAAAAGCCTGGCCCCATCCTCCTGACACCCACCCTTTAAGTATTTACAGGCATTGATCAGATCTCCCCTCGGTCTTCTCTTCTCCAGACTAAGAAGGCCCAAGTCCCTCAGCCTTTCCTCATCAGAGAGATGTTCTAGTCCCCTCATCATCTGAGCTCAGCTGGCTGTGAGTGGGAACTGCTTGAGTTAGGATAAATAAATAAAGTTATAAATAAATAAATAAATCCATGAAGGATCAGGTTTTCCGGCAAGAGCCAAATCCTGACATGCCGAATTGCCATTCTTCATGCTGGAGCCTTCCGAGGTGGATGCTAGGTGCTGACCTTCACTGAGAAGCTCCTTCTTCATGTCTGCCCCTGCCAGGCTCAAATGGGGATGCTTTAGTGGAAGATGAGATGCTACTTTATGTAGACCCTTTATGTACAGCCTCATCGCTCTGTCCCTGTGGTTACCTGTGCTTTTAAATAAGCAAATTATCTGCATGAAGCTCTCAACCCCTCTGCCAAGACAGCAGGAAAGCCGTGGTGTTTCCAAAGGATCGCATGATGGGCCATTGCCACCAGCTCTACCTGGGAGACCTTCCTGCTCTGGACCTTCCAGCAGACTGCAGTCTGCAAGCAGCAAGTTACACAGCTCAATCGTTTCTTGGTGTATGAGAAGACCAGGTCATTTGGTGTTATTTAAGGACACGGTGGTGGAGTCTCCTTCTCTAGAGACATTCAAAACTTCCCTGGACACGTTCCTGAGCAACCTGCTCTGGGGTGGACCTGCCCTGGCAGGGGGTTGGACTAGATGCTCTCCAGAGGTCCCTTCCAATCCCATATTCTTCTGTGATTCTGTGACAGCAAAGCTGAACAGAAAGTAAAAAAATGTCTTCACGTGGCATATGCGGTCAGTGGGTTGGACTCTGCCTGGTTTGAGACTTAAAATCTTGATAAACCAAAAAAATCTCACACGTATGTCTAGTTTTTAAACCTATTAATTCGGTCAAAACTCTTATGCTCAAAGAAAGCCGTGGGTTAATAATACCTTCCTGAGTTAATGATTAAATTCTAGAGCTGAGCTGGTTTCCTGCGATCAACCAAAATGTTTCAGTCTTTTAAGAGCTGAGCAAGCAAATTCATAACCAATGCTGTATCTGAGAGTTAAGGTTTCTGCAAATCTTAATCTTATCAAAATAACATGTCAATTCGAATTATCTGATTTGGGGATTTTTGTTTTGGCTTTTTTTGTTTTGTTTTTTTTTTTTTCATTTCAGGATTTGCTTTTTAAAATCATCTATTCCTTAGAGCTTCTCAGGACCTGAAGATTAATTCAGATTAAGATAGTGTGTGAATTGAAAATGTAAAATCTTTTCTTAAATAACTCCTCGTGTAAACACCACCTGACACAGATGATCACCACGAGTCGTTGCTTCTGCTATGGTCAAGGATAATGCCTGTGCTCAAACCTCAGGTGAAAATGTTTGCAGAAGGAAACCTTAAAAGTTTCTGAGTTGGCCCAGAGGGAAGGTCAGAGCTGCCCCAGCTGGAATGAATTTGTGAACACCTCAAGGGAGAGCTCACAGACTTGGAGTGGGGTGGCTTGTATTTATTGACACCTTAACTCCTCCTTAGAGAAACAGGCTGATGGCCAGAAGGAATCTCCTGTTTCTGAACCATTGGGTCCTCACCATCTTGGCTTGTTTTTCCCTGTTGCCTACAATGTGAGTTACCAGTCCTGGAGGTGTTTAAAAGATGTGGAGGTGTGGTGCTGAGGGTCATGCTTTAGTGGTAACTTGACAGTGCTGAGTTATCATTTGGACCTGATGATCTTAAAGGCCTCTTCTAACCAAAACGATTCTATGATTCTAAGGTGTTTTCTGCCTCTCCTGTTAAGAACCAGTTGCTGCCCACTCAAGGATTATTGTGCATTATGGAGACAAAGGCCAGGGGACAGGATTTAATGCTAAATGAAAAACAGGTTTAAGTGTCTGCTCAGGATTCAGGTTCTCCACACCATAATTTTCTCAGGTTCCCTGGCTGGGTTTCAACTATCAAAGGTGTCCAGTCAGCCTTGAGGAGCTGGGCCTGAATTTCTTGATTCCCAGCCTCCAAAAGGGAAATAGTCTTTCTGTTCCAGTTTGAAGTGGTGTTTTGGCCATGAAGTCATTGCTCCATGAGGTGCTCGGACATTGGGTATGGAAGACAAGTGAGTACCTCGGTGCTGCTCCATCACTGTGTCCTCTCCTGACCAGATGCAGCTTTCTGGCTGCATCTCTGGGTACTGGGGCTGGAAAGTGAGTCAGAAAGCAGAAATCAAGGGGATGCCTTAAAGTGAAAACACAAAAATAGATCTCTCTTTGCACATCTTTTCTCGACTTCCCTTTGCAGGGCTGTATCAGCCCCTGCTTGATGGGATATGATGGCTCTGACCTTGTCAGATGCATCAAATATGACATGTGAGCATGGGTATTTTTTTTTTTTAAGGAGAGAAATGAGAGTTTGCAAGAAATGCAGAAAAGACAGACAGATGGCCACGTTCCTTCATCAATAAAAATCCAGGCCTGAGATTTGCTTCCAGTTTGGCTTGAATTGGAAATTTCAGGAAATGAGCCAAAAAGTTGCTTATTTTACTGTCCCCCTTCTGTTGCGTTTCATTATTGTATGTGCTTCTCCCATGAGGCGCTGACCTTTTGTAGGCTGTGGTGTGACACAAAGACACAAGTACGGACCTTGTGCTTCCTGGAGAGTTTGGGCTGGATTCCTTGGGTTCCTTTCCCGGTGTGCTGTAACATCCAGAGGATGCTGGATGCCACACGCCCTGCACTTATGCTGAGCTGCGCAGAGCAGGGTGGGTTTTTCTTCTAAAATTTTTTATTTTCTTCTTGAGAGTGGAAGTTCAACTTAAAAAAAAAAAAAAACCCAAAAAAACCAGCATCAGAAGGTCAGTAGGGGTGATGTTGGGGTGGGATGGATAACCTTGGAGGACTGGTCTGGGTCCCCAGCTTTCCTCTGGTAGATGAGTTCTGCAGGGACAAGCTCTCAGTGGTGGGCCGTTCCTACTGCCCTCCCAGGAGAGGGACAAACAGGGACCATGGTATCCTTCATCTTCTGCTTTCCCACTCTTTCTTTTATGCCTTATAGTCAAACCTTGTATTGTCCCATCGCATTTTTCCTGAAAGCCGTGGTTTTCCTGCGCTGTCTGGGAATCAGGACATGGCACCTGCACCCTGTTGACCTCCCATGAGTTATCTCCTCCTCCACATTCACCTTGTCTCGTTTGCTTTGTTGTGTCCCGTCTCACCCACAGGCTGTGACTGTGGATTGAACATAAGCCTGAGGTGCTTCGAGCACAGAACTGAAGCCGGGTTGTCTCTGGGGTTCCCCAACAATAGCTTGGAGCAACGGTGTTGGGTAGAGCTTATCCTTAGAAGGGGCTGGTGGTGGCAGTGGTCTCTACACTGCCTGCCTCAGCATGTGTGGCCATGGGGTGGACTTACGCATTATACTCGAATTTACTCTTCTTTTCAGGTCTGTTCAGCCTGGAGAAGAGCAGACTGAGGGGAGATCTTATCAATGTTTATCAGTATCTAAAGGGTGGGTGTCAAGAGGATGGGGCCAGACTCTTCTCAGTAGTGTCCGGGGACAGGACAAGAGGCAACGGGAACAAACTTGAATATAAGAAGATCCACCTAAACATGAGGAGGAACTTCTTTGCTGTGAGGGTGGCAAAGCCCTGGAAGAGGCTGCCCAGAGAGGTGGTGGAGTCTCCTTCTCTGGAGACATTCAAAACCCACCTGGACACATTCCTGTGCAACCCACTCTAGGTGACCCTGCTCTGGCAGGGCGTTGGACTGAATGATCTCCAGAGGTCCCTTCCAATGCCTGCCATTTTGTGGTTCTGTGATTCGTCCAACACATGAAATACCAAAGATTTTGCCTGAATCGTCTTAAATAAAGTTCTCTGCTCTGAAGGTGATGCATGCCTTCAGCAGGGCAGTCTCAGGCCTCGCTGAAGCTGGATGAACTGAGGGTGCCGTTGACACCATAGCCTTGAACAGTGACTCTTTGTGGTCAGGAGGGTTAGCGATTATAGGAATTAGTGTTTTAAAGGGCAAAAGCTTCAAATGCAGTTGTATTTGGAGAAATAACTTAGGAAGGGAATGCTGTCTGGCTTACATTGACCTCCTACGTGGCTTTGGGGACATGCACCTTTGGAGAAACATCAGTAGCAGAGGGGGAAGACTCTTGTCTTCCAACATCCCAACAAGTTTCCACTCGCGGGAGGACTGGGCTGACTGACCGTGTGCTGCCCCCCAGCCGGCACCGGCCCCATGATCCACGGTGTTCATTAAACCACCGTGAGGGTGGTTATCAACCGATGGGCTGCACCTGATGCCCTGGTGAGTGGGGAAACGTCACCCCGCAATTACCCAAGGGCTCCCAGTCACTTGCTTGTGCCCTTGTATAAAAGAACAAGGAGCTTCTGTTTTTGCTTTGCAGCAAAATTCCCAGTGAATCTCAGCAGCGAGACCAAGCAGGAGTGCTACAGGAGGTGGGAGATGACTCCAGGGGCTGCGTTTGCGGGCTGAGTTCATTAATTTTGAGAAATGCACACAAAATAAGGACAAGCAGGGTCTGGGGAGCGGCATGCTCGGCTCTGGATCCAGCACAGGCTCCCTGTGATCCTCCCAGCTCCGCTCCACGCTGAGCTCAAACTGATCTTTTGTTGGACTGAGTCCTAATACCCTGTGTGTCTCTGCTCTGGAATGTTAAAAAGGGGAGGAAACACACCTTTTTCCTCCTCTATTTACATTACAGCTTCCCTGACACCTTACCTGCTTCCTATTATGCTTAGGGTGTGGTGTGCTATCACTTACCTATCTACAGTCCAGTTCAAAGAGCAGCCAAAGAGGAGTTTGTTAGGGCAGAGAGAGGTTAGGGAGCCCATTTAGCTTTCTGTGATGTTGTTAATTACCCATTAGCCAGTATTTCTTGTCCTACTTCCCCTACAGGCATTCACCAGAGGTGCCTGATCAGTGGCCACAGACACCCATGAAAGTCCTTGTGCTGTCTTCTGGGTTGGGTGGCTCAGCCCCGTGGTGATGCTCTGGATCTGTTCCTTGTCCCACTTCGGCTGCTGTCCTCAGTGTATTGATCTTGCTTGTACCCCTCCTGCTGTATCCAAAAAGTCTGCTTCGTTCTTTTTTTTTTTTTTCTCATTCACTTATCATAGCTTCACATGCCTTTTATTATTTCTTCTTCCCTCCTGGCATAGGTATCTTCTGCTCATAATCTTCTCAGCCATCTCTGAGCACCGAGGTGGCCTGTTCACTTCAAAGAATTCTGCTTTAAAGGCAGGTGGGATACAGACTCGTCCAATTCTTTCTTTCCCCCTGTATTTTGAAGGGCGTGAAAACATTTGTGTGGTCATTCCCCCCACACGTGCCCCCAGCACTCTTTGGCTCTTCTAAAAATTGCATGCCTACTCCTAATGAGAAATCCTCCAAAAACAAAGCATCACCCACACTACACTGCAATTAACAGCCCGCTAATGAAATACTGATATAAGGAGCTTTGCGGTGATGAGCAGGAGCTCCCGAAGCTCGTTGCTCTTGCTGAGGTGATAACTGGAGGAGGCTCCTGTGGTCTTGGCCAGTCCTGTGAGGGCACCAGCATCCTGGCCTGAAACAGCAGACACTTTTGAGGCCGGACTGACTGTCCCTGCTGAGCAGCTGGTCCCATCCAGGCTGCCCGAGTCCCAACTGCTGCAGGGCTGAGAGTGGGACCTGAATTATAGACAGAAAACAGGCTGGATGGGGCTTTGAGCCACCTGGTCTAGGGCGTGCTGTCCCTACCATCTCTGGTTCTCCCAGTGCGTGTCATTACTTTGTTCAGAGTGGAACAGCTTCAGTGTAGAAGGGTGAAGTGGGGTTGCCCCAGTACAACACTTGAGGGGAGCAGGGTGCTCCCCTGTGCAGTCTGAGACCTGGGATTTGGGTCCCCAGCGGCTCAAAACGGATCCAGCAGGGACTTGGGTGTAAGTCTGCACTTGCCACATAAATCCCCTGAGGCCAGGGTCCTCTGCCCCTCACCCAAAATCTGCCTGTCCCATGAGCCTGGAGAAGACAACAGAGTGCATCCCCAGCAGGGCATGGGCTGAGCTGAACTGCAGTGGCTGAGATGTTGGTGAATTCTGCTCAGGGGCTGGGGGATCCCTTCAGAGATGGCCGCAGGCAGGCGGTGGATTAATTCTGGAGAGCCAGAGGGGAGTCCTGGAGGCAGCCAGCTCCAATCAGACCCGGTCACCCCTTTCCCTGTCTCTCAACAGACACCTAATTAAGATACTCGGCTAAAACACCCCATCTTGCAATGCCTCATCCTGCAGGCAGCACCCATGGCCTCTCCTTTGGGGCAAGGAGAACTCTGCGGAGGGAGACCATGTGCAGGTGGTTGGGGGACTCAGTACCCTGCTGCCTTTGGGCTGCAAAAGCCAAAGAATGGAGCTTGGAGTATCAGCACATCTGCACTTGCAGCACCGCCTCCTTCTGCGAGATGCTTCCTTTCTTCTTCAACGGTTTCCTGCTTCTCATAGTCTGGAAAATGCATCTGCGTTGTTTATCTGACCCTCACACGCGGTCACAGCCTTTACAGCCCCTGCTTTGGCTCCTATTATAATTTCCAAAGCCTCTTCATTGCCTGGGTCCTCTAACCATTCCACCAGCACCCATGTTTTATGCCTTGGTTATGCCTCCCTTCCTTTTAATTAATTTTTCACAGTACCTTGCTCGTCCCTGTTGCCCTCTTTTATTTAATTTATTGCTCACTAGCCATCATAACCTCTGGGCAAGCCTTTAATTTATCTCTTCCCGCATCCCGTTGCCCCCCTCTGTCCTTTCCCTTTATTGATTTCTCCAGTTTGATTTCACCCTGTGCTTGCCAGCATCGTCTCCTACTCTTCCATCCCTCTCAAAATTGCTCGGCTGAATTTCTCCCCCCTGGTAGTGACCTTGCTGCTTTGCAATTCCCAGCCCAACAGGGCTGAGATTGCTGTTTGTTGGGTCCCCACCTCGCTTGTGCTTAGTTTCCACCCCAAGTGTCTCAAAATTAACTCTGGGTAATTCCCAACAAGTCCCTGTGATAAGGAAATGGTCCTTTTCCAATGAGCATCCTCCAGATCTGAGAGGTTTGATGGCCATAACCTGATGTAGCTTCTCCACTGAGTTGTCTGCAGGCATGAAGTTGCTTCCAGGGGTAGGGATGGACTCACTAGGTCAGACTCCAGCAGGTTTTAGCTCTGACCAAGGGGGGAAGTTTGTGCTCTCTCAGCAGCTCTTTATCTCTGCTGTCATCCTGGAAATGAGTAAGCGCAGCTGAACCTGCCCTGGAGAGCCCTTGGCTGCTCACAGCCCCACTCCTTCTGTTCTGAAGCTTTTTCCTGGTTTACATTTACATGGCGAGGATATTGGGGAAGGGAAGTGGGAATAAATGACTTTTCTTCTGTCTTTTAGCTGCCCTCTGCCCACCGCAGCCCAGCTTGTAGGAGCTGACTGTCCACAGGCTCAGACAAAGAGGGAACCTTCAGCCTTGCTCTATGGTGATGAAGATCTGAATGCTCTTATTTATGGTCCATAAATAAATGGTCCATTTACGCAGAGCCCAGCTCCTGCCGTTACCACAATGGGTTTGGAAAACACATTACTGCAGATACAGGGTTATTTTGTCATCTGTAACCGTGTGATTTGCAGGCTGAGCCCAAAAGTGGGAGAGGGTCAGAGGTGGGAAACAGAGCTTTTAAAAAACACACAGCAAAACAAGATCTAGAGCTGTTACCTGCTGTTCTGCAGAACAGGCACAGGACATTGTCACACTGTGGCTCAAAATTGTGATTATCCAGAGTTCTCTGAGCTGTCCATGTGAAAAAAAATACTCTGGTTATATCTGTGCTCGTATACGTGGTGTCGTTTCCATGGGACATCGTGTAATTGAGCTGGTTACGTCAGTTGAGTTGAGTTTGAAATTACTGGTTGAGTTTAAAACTGTCTCTAGCAAAGGACATGTTTGGATCTGTCACCTCCTCTCTCCCAGGCCGTCAGATTGGTAAAACCTTGAGTATATTGGCCTCGGGATCATGTCACCATATGGGAAATGGGGAAATACAGAGGGCACTGCATGGGCCATGTAAAGCTTTGAAGACCTCAGCTGGGCAGCGGAGGAGAGGGCTGAGCTCCAGGACACGGTGTGTGGGGATCAGACAGGGCTGCCCAGCCTGGCAGGAGTGGCACCATGGCAAAGGAAGGTCGCATACGTCCCCGTGAAGGTCTGTCCCCGAGAAGCCAATTCAGCATTGCTGGTTTAAGTGACAGGTTGGTTATAAATACTTGCAATTCCGTGGTGAGGTGTTGGCATTGTTGTATTTGGCTAGGAAATAAAATACGGGAACTGTGTCATTGAAATAGTCTATGCCTCGGGTGGAGCTGGCTGTTGGATTCAGCAGAGGTGGGTAGGATGGGCCCTGAGAAGTGGGAATTCAGCTCCAGCCTAAGGCAGACCTTCCCCCCATCAGTGTGGTCTGAAGTTAAATGCCATAGCCCTTTGTTGGGCTAGTTAATTCTATTGATTTTATTCCATTAATTCTCTTTTACTCGTTTCTCTTTGTACTTCTTCCTATTTTCCATTCTCCCATCTTCATTTGAGTTTGATGTCATAGAGAGGGTCATCCCACAAACTCTGAAGGTAGCTCATTTTCCTGATGCTTTCAGGGAAATCTGTAGGTGTCTGTGAAGTGCTGACCCTTTTTCTAAATTAAGAATCTCTCCTTGTCCATCTTCAACAACTTTTATCATTGCATGGCAAAAGTAGACCAGCTTCCTTCTACCTCTGTTGCTTTATATCTACAGATGCAGAAATATCCTTTCTTCATGCAGAAAGGGCCCCCCCACCCTACCAATGTAGCATTTTACGGCAGTTTGGGCTGGGGGATTTTTTTTTTTCCCCAATCTATAAAAAGGACCTTTTAAAGATGAAGACCAAGCCTATCAGGACAGGCTGAGAGAGTTGGGGGTGCTGAAAGAAGGCTTTGGGGAGACCTTAGAGCCCCTTCCAGTCCCCAAAGGGGCTCCAGGAGAGATGGAGGGACTCTTGATCAGGGAAGGGAGCCATAGGATGAGGGGGAAGGGTTTTAAACTGAAAGAGATGAGACTTAGATGAGTTCTTAGGAGGAACTTCTTTGCTGTGAGGGTGGTGAGAGCCTGGCCCAGGTTGCCCAGAGAAGCTGTGGCTGCCCCATCCCTGGAGGGGTTCAAGGCCAGGTTGGAGGGGGCTTGGAGCAACCTGGTGTGGAGGGAGGTGTCCCTGCCCAGGGCAGGGGGTGGGACTGGATCATCTTTGAGGTCCCTTCCAACTCTAACCATTCAATGATTTTATGGTTTGGGTGATCACGCAGTGATACAGCCATAGCCATTAGACAAAACTTGAGATTGAAACTTAGATGTTGCCAAAATAGGCAGGGAATTGGAAACAGCGACAGGTCCCTTTGTCACTGCAACTTGGACAAGCTTAACAACTGCTGGGGAGAGCTCTACTTTTCTGTCAGACCTAGAAAAAGAGGCTGAGTGAAGTTTGTATCGAGACAGTAACTGACAGACAAGGATGCGTAACTGTTTGGATAATTTATCTTCTATTGTGAATTGTGGTTCTTTTGTGAAATAGCCCAGGCCCCTCCGCGTGGTGATTGATTCAATACATCTGCCTTCCCCCGTGAATGACATCTCTTCTCCTCTCTGTAGACTCTCTGCAAACAAGCTGCTATAAATAAACAACAATACCTCTGTTTGCAGGGGGTGGAGAGCTGCGCTGGAGCTTTTCCTTTGTACATTGTAAACAAAAAAAAGGACAATTAAGGGATGGTGCAAGTCAAAGCCATACGAAAATCGGGAGCGCACACTGATGCTGCTTCGTGGCACGTGAAACCTACAGTACTGTAAAAGCACTTGATAATATTTTATAGTTTGAGGAAAAAAAACGTATAAGGGCATGGAGAGTTTATAATAAGGAAGAGGCAAGCCTTTCAGTGAGATTTTTTTTCTCTTATGGCCACGAGCAGAGTATAAATGATGGCATTTGTGGTCCTGGAGGTTCAAGACTCAATGGCCTGGTAAAAGCGATGCATCGAGCGAGGGGTGGAAGAAGCTACTGTTGCCTTTACCAGCTGTGGAAGGTCTGCTGGTGGCCATTTGTGGGGAGATTTGGGGAAAAAGAAAGTTGTTTGTCGGTGCTGTGAGCTGCAGGTGAAAGCTGTGGCAATGCCTCCTGTTTAGTGGCTGCAATGATAGGGAGGAAATTAAGGGTTGCATGTTATTAGCAGCATTAATTGGAGCTGCTGGAAAGTTTGAGGAGCAATGTAAAATTCGAGTTCTTCTCTGATTTTTGGCTTTAAGACTCTGCGATGAGGGAAATCCTGTGGGTACGGGGCATGGGCACCTTCGGCACAGGAGGGTGACTTGATGGCTCACCCCCTGGCCAGTCCACCCTACTGGGGCCACCGGGGCAGCGTGCAGGGCTTGCAAACACTAGTGTGGCGGTTCCCATAGTCTCTCAAAGGATTTCCCAACCAGTGGGTTATGAAAAGTGCCTCATTTTGTGTAAAAAGAATCTGTTTAAACATTTAACCCACGGCTGTTCTGCTGGGGTTTTCCGAATCAGGCTCAGGCAACGTTGCTGGCTATTTACCGATGACTTCTCAGGGTACCGCTTGCTCTGGGCTGCCACCCCAGAAGGATGTGAGATGCTTGTGGCTACAGATAAGTCAACGGTAAATGCTTTTATCAGAAAGAGAGGCTGGTCTTCTGTTGGTCTCGGTATCTGGCACGTGGGTTTTTATTCAGATGAGCATTAGTTCAAAAAGCTGAAGGTCAGGGGCACGCCTGGCTGTTCAACAGGTCTTGGATTAATTCGTGGCACAAGTTCCAAATATCAGGGCCGTCTGCCTGGTCGGAACGGACTTCAGAGGTAAAACCAGGCAGCATTGTTTTTATTTCTTTGGAGTAGTAATTGAAGGCAAGCTCAGCCCTGTTTGCCTCAAAGCGGGTGGTGGTGCAGATGCTGGGAGCAGCGTTAGGACATGAGCGAGTGTGTCAGGGTTGTCCCGCTTGGAGCCAGCTGCCGAGTCCTTCTGTGATTTTATAGGGCTGTTTTTCTAAGATAAATGACCCCAGAAAATGGTTCCCTGAGCTTTTCTTTACAGCAGTGGCATTTCTTCCTCCTAAGCATTTTTCCACAGAGCTGTCTCCTTGGTAAACTGTAATCCATAGATCAGAAGTTCCGTCACAGAGCCGCATGTGGCATGAAAATCCTTCAGCATCCCTTATCAGCATCTAATTCAATTGCAAGAGAAAACAAAGCCACAGGAGGGGCTCTGCCTGCTGCTCACCACTGTCCTGTTTGCCCTTTGTCTGCCCTTCCAGTCCTGCCACTCCTCATGGTGGCATCAGAGGGAGATGTGACACCCTTTTGGGGGCAGGGACCTGGCCGGTGGCAGCTCTATGTGCAGACTGGTAAAGCATCTCCTTGGGACAGCACTGCTTTGGGGCACAGCAGACCAGGCACAGCACCTCAAATGTGAGATGTGGGGGCCAGTGTCATGGTGGCTGAGCTGGAAAATTGTTTTTTTTATCAATGCTGAGCAATATCTAAAGGGTGGGTGGCAAGAGGATGGGGCCAGACTCTTCTCAGTAGTGCCTGGTGACAGGACAAGGGGCAATGGGGAAAAACTGGAACATGGGAAATTCCATCTTTTACTTTACAATCCTTTACTTTGATGGTGGCAGAGCCCTGGACCAGGCTTCCCAGAGAGGTGGGAGTCTCCATCTCTGGAGACATTCCAAACCCACCTGGATATGTTCCTGTGCAACCTGCTCTGGGTGGACCTGCTCTGGCAGGGGGTTGGACTGGATGATCTCCAGAGGTCCCTTCCAACCCTGACCAGTCTGTGATTCTGTGAAACCTCTCGTGAAGGCAAGACAGGGAGCAGAGAAGTGCTTGAGGTCCATGACAGTGACCAGACATCACCTTCATGCTATGAAAATAGGCCCATGGAGATGCTCCAAGGGCTGGGGCCCCTCAGCTATCAGGACAGGCTTAGAGACTGGGGCGGGGGGAGTTCAGCCTGGAGAAGAGAAGGCTCTGGGGAGACCTTCGAGCCCCTTCCAGTCCCTAATGAGGCTCCAGGAAAGCTGGGGAGGGACTCTGGATCAGGGAATGGTTTTTCACTGAAGGAGGGGAGATTGAGCTAAGATGTGGGGAAGAACTTCTTTGCTGTGAGGGCGGTGAGAGCCTGGCCCAGGTTGCCCAGAGAAGCTGTGGCTGCTCCATCCCTGGAGGGGTTCAAGGCCAGGTTGGAGGGGGCTTGGAGCAACCTGGTCTGGTGGGAGGTGTCCCTGCCCAGGGCAGGGGGGGTGGGACTGGATGGTCTTTAAGGTCCCTTCCAACCCAAACCATTCTGTGATTCTATGAAAATAGGATGCCTCCTACTGCTCTGCAGACCAGCTTCTGATCTGGTCAGTGAGACCTTCTCACGTATGCCTGCCTTTCTCTGTTCCTCAGTCCCTGTGCTCCGCCTAACCCCATTCCGCTTACAGAAATAGTTCTGCAGTGTCTACAATGGTGCGTCAGTCCCTAGGGCATGATTTGGGCTTCTTTGCCTTCATCTTTTGTGGAATCTGTGTCCGCTCCCACAGAGCCAGAGCTGTCTTAATGGTGTGGTGAAGCTCATTCCCAGGCAGCAGCATTGCCAAACTGGAAGAACATCCGCCTGTTTCCAGCTGACTTGTACTTTCTTCTTAAGCCTTGGTATTAATATCAAACTTGCAAAATTGCAAGGTATTAAGTTTTTATAGAGACGCTGCTCTTTGTGTGACGAGACAGCTGATGGAAGTCTTAATACTGCAGGTGGTGTGCTGCCAATCCATCTAAAGCTGGGCTGTATTAGCGCTCCGGTATCAGGAATATCCCTCCGTCAGAGAGCTTGGGAAAGCAGAGAAGCATCGCCTTTGTGTCTGGGCGTGTGTGTGCATGCTGCTCTCTTGACTCCGTGTTTGAATTTGCAAAGAATCTGTCACGTCAAGAATGCCTCCTGTGAATTTGGATATTAGTGTGAAAGAAAAAAAAAAAAAAAAGAATAACATCCCATTTCCAAAAATGTCAGGTTGCAAGACAGCCACCGAGGCGAGAGGAGGGGACGTTGCGAGGTGGCCGTTCCCAGATGTCCCCATTGGGTTGTGGCTGCAGAACTGGGGGGCACTCAGTAACTACCAGCCCCATCCGATGAAGATGCTCACTTCTTTTTCCTCTACCCTCTTCCATACTCATCTTCTCCCTTTGCTGGTGCGAGACAAGACCATGGGCAAGTGTGGCTGTAGCCAGTTCTGGGGTCCTGAGCCTCCCCCAGAGGTTGGAGACCTTCCCTGGGGGGTCCCATATCCAGACTTTTTCCATGTGGGGCAGTGGAAGGGATGCATGGACATCTGAAGTGAGATTTGGGCTGCTACCTCCACTACCTTGTTTTTAGTATCAAGAATCTGCTTTCTTTTGGATCACTTCTATTTTTCAGTTCTAAAAATAATCCCCAACAGTAGGCAGGAAACAAAATGAATAATTTATAAAATGAAAACTCTTGTGGTTATTGTGGACGATAACATTTTGCTGGAAAATATTTTTCTTCTTTTCTCACTAAAATTCTCCGTAGTGAACAGGCTGCTTTTTCCCCACCTTGTTCCAATCACCAAACGCAGCTTAGTTCAAGGTAAATCCCGCTCATCCCTCTGTGACTCGTCATTCCCTCGCCCTGTGCAGGATCCATCGCTTCTCTCCATGTTTAAAGGCAGGAGCGCAGCCGGGATGAAGGGGCTGGGGAGAGAGGGAAAGAGGTGTCTCCCTAAAAACTCCAGCTGCAATGATGGAACAGCGTTTGGGGTGGGATGGGCAGTTAGGGCAGAGCATGCCAGTGGATAAATGCGCAATATGTTAGATGAAGTAACTTGGTGATTCTCAATTAATGCCCTAATTGCCTTTTTTTTTTTAATTATTGACTCCGAAATTATCAAGCTGAGTTGCAAATGCTATGGAATATAAAATTGAAAGACTCTTTATAGACATTTTGGAATTACAAATTATGTTTGTTGTGAAAAAATGAGAAACTATCTGTTTAATTGGTTGTAGGTTGCAATTTGTGTGCACTTAGGTAAGAAAAATACAGCTATCTGGGGGACCATTAAAGATCCCTTTCCTTTGAGTCAGCAAAGCTCAGAGCTGGGAAGGAAACAGATCTATATTCTATAAAACTTCAAACTAACAAGTAGCTCGGTCCAAGGGATTGCTCTTGGCCAAGTGAGAGATGCGTCGGCTCGGTCAGGCTTGTGGTGGGACGGACAGAGAGAGGAGGGTGGAGCTTTTGGATTTTCAAACCTCATAAAGAAAAACACAGAGTATCTCCCAGCTAAGGTGTCCTGACCTTTCTTGGCATCCCCTTGTGAGATGTGGGGTGGGCCCCCTGGGTAAGAAGTTTCTGGCTGCAAGGAGTAATTTGGGATTCATCTCTCCTAAAAAAATAGGTATCAAAGGCTGATCTGCTTATCCAGGGTGTCTGTCTGGCCTGGAGATGAAAGCAGTGATTCCTCCCTTCTCACATGGACTTCCCAAGAAAAGGGAAGTCTAAGTTGCCTTTGCCTAAAGCAGCTCTTGTTTCCTGCACCCGTGGAGGAATGTGAAACCCATCACATGGAATTAAGCCATGACCCCTACTGAAGGCTCTGGAGGAAGAGGACATCTCCAGAGCAGAACCGCCCCGGTCCTTTGCCCCAACGCCATGGAATAAACAGGCACGTGTCTCAACCCAGAGCGGGGTCTCTGCTCTCCAAACTAGCTTCCCCCAGGGGGGCAACCCAACACTGGTGTCCTCCTGACAAAGCCCTTGGAAACACACCACTGAAAGCTTGCTAGTGCAGAAAGATTTGTTGACACCATTAATTAGAAGTGAAGCTTATACTTCGGGCAGCAGAAGCCTCTGGAGATTAAAGATCAACATTTAGACTAAGAAAAGACTCTGCTGTTACTCACTTGGTGAATCACAATATTTGGCACAGGAGATATTTGGCAGAGAAGATCAGAGCTGTCTGGTGGTGGTGTTTTCTGTTGGTGAGGAGGAGGATGGAGATGAGGAGGGAGATGCAGAGGGGATTGGGTGTAAGAGCATGGCAGTGAAATGAGATGTGGAGAAGTGAAGAGCTGAGGAAAAGGCACATGTGAATAGAAACTCGGGTTTCATTACTGCTTTCCCCTCTACAGCACGTTGCCTTCTTGTGTCCCCTTACTGAGAGCGTCTCCGTGTTCCTTGTGGGTACGGCAGGGTCTTGCCTGCATCTCGCTGCAATGTGGCTGTTCTCTCCTTAAGATCAGGAATCTTCCATCTCTACCTTGTCACCAGACTGTCTCCTGTCCTGGTGGAAACCAAGGTGATGCTGAGGTAGATAGCTCCTGTCTTCAGCTGGTGGCAGTTGACAAGCAAGACAGGTCCACCCTGCTAAAAGCTCGGCAGCTCCCCTGGGGTCTGTGATGTCCCTTTGGCGTCTGAGTCTGCTGTAGTTTTAAGGGTTTGTAACTGCAAAGTGAGTGATGGTGTTGGGGCAAGATAGAAAAGGCCAAAGCTCCATCCCTCCATAAGATACCCTGCCGTGTTCAATGTTGGGAGGGGCCACCAGGCACTCTTCAACAGAGAATCATAGAATGGTTTGGGTTGGAAGGGACCTTAAAGATGATCCAGTTCCACCACCCTGCCCTGGGCAGGGACACCTCCCACCAGACCAGGTTGCTCAAAGCCCCATCCAACCTGGCCTTGAACCCCTCCAGGGATGGGGCAGCCACAGCTTCTCTGGGCAACCTGGGCCAGGCTCTCACCACCCTCACAGCAAAGAAGTTCTTCCCCACATCTCAGCTCCATCTCCCCTCTTTCAGTGTCAAACCCTTCCCCTTCATCCTGTGGCTCCCCTCCCTGATCATGAGCCCTTCCCCATCTCTCCTGGAGCCCCTTTAGGGACTGGAAGGGGCTCCAAGGTCTCCCCGGAACCTTGTCCAGGCTGAACCCCCCCAGGTCCCTCAGCCTGTCCTCCCAGCAGAGGGGCTCCAGCCCTCCCAGCATCTCCGAGGCCTCCTCTGGACCCACTCCAACAGGTCCACATCCTTCTGCTGTTGGTGGCCCCAGAGCTGGAGGCAGCACTTGGGGGGGTCTCCCCAGAGCAAAGCAGAGGGGCAGAATCCGCCCCCCTCCCTGCTGGCCACGCTGCTGGTGATGCAGCCCGGGATGCGGGGGGGCTTTCTGGGCTGTGAGTGCACATTGCCAGCTCATCCACCACCGCCACCCCCAAGTCCTTCTCCTCAGGGCTGCTCTCAATCCATTCTCCTCCCAACCTGTATTTGTGCCTGGGATTGCCGTGACCCAGGTGCAGGACCTTAACGAGGTGGAACAGGCGATGGAAGGAGGGGTTGCTCATACGGTGTACACCAGGACTCTGCTCTCCTGCAGTCCTTTTCCTCACTGAGTGGCTCTGTGAGCTCGCAGAGCACTTTGCTTCTTCCGGCTCCATGTTCACGATCCTTCAGGCCATCTCTGCATCTCTCTGGATGCTGGGGCAGAGCATCACCTCTGGACCACTGTGCCCAACGTGGGGCTGTGCGGCAGTGTTGAACCTCTGGGTTCAAAGAGGGCTTTGCCATTGACTTCGGTGCTGTTGTATCGAGCTGCAGCCGGAGAGTCTTAAATCCTTACCATCCCACCGCAACTGTCTTTGAAACAATATACAATTAATAGTAATACCTCCTGCCCCAGACTGAGATTTAGTTGACGAGCAACTCTAAGTTCTTCCTGTGGTTTATTTCTTTTCTTTTCTTTTTTTTTTTTCTATTTGTTTTAACCAGATCTAATCAATGCTCGAAAGGGCAAAGCGGCAGCGTTATTTATTTATGGTGGGAGCAGCGCAGCAAACAGTCCATCACTTGGCAGTTTGCTGACCAACGCTCTAGATAATCAGCATTTTTTCGCTCTTTGCAGGGAAGTCCTGTGGAGTCCAATACATCAATAATGCAGTCATCACAGGATTTGATGGGATGTCCACTTTTCAGAGATTTCTTAGCTTTCCGTGGCGGCAACATTGGGGGGTTTTGTTCTACAGAACAAAAATTAAAAAGGGTGAGTTTTAATTCCAGTTTTTTAGGTTAAAAATTACTTTTTCAGTGCAGATTGTCGCAGAAAGTATTTTGTTTCAAAGCTGTCACGTTTTTAATATGAAGAATGAAAGCTGTAACATTTACTGAGAAACAGTAAATTGTAACTTGGGGTCTTAGTCTAAGAAAAAGGACGTAGTGGATATATTTTTCTCCAAGCTTTGTGGTTTCCTTTCACATATTTCATGGAAAAACCTTTTCCCCTTCCTGACCGGCTGCTCCCCAGCACTGTCAGGCACGGGGTGATTTTCTAATTGATTTGAGAGGACTCCTTTGCAAGGCCACACTCTGTGGATCGGCTGTTTCTCCTGACCCAGGGCAGTGTGTCTGGCTCCCCGCAGGCAGCCGCTCTCGTTCCAGCCAACGCTTGTGTGTCTCCTTGGGAAGGATCTCTTTGCACGGTGCACACTTGTTCTTCAAGGGCAAAATTTGCTTTCAAGCCCTGCCAAGAGCAGCGTGGGCTGCCGGAGATAAGAGTGACAAATTGGCACATGGGTAATAAACTGGGGTCCTTGAAGGCCATTGCCAATGCCCAGCCTTTCCCCGAATGGAACACAAACAGGGGCACGGGGCTTTTGAAGATCACAGCTTATTAAATGCCCTCCTTGGGATGCTGAAAACATTTCCTTGTTTCCCTAATGAGGTGGTTCACCCTGTCCCCCCGTCCTTTGTGCCACTCTGTGCCCCTGCAGCCTTTCTCCTCAACCGGTTCCTATTTATCCACCTCCTAATTAGCACTAATTGCTTCGTGTCATGGAACCATAGAATTATTATGGTTGGAAGAGACCCTTAAGATCATTGAGTCCCACCATTAACCCAACACTGCCAAGTTATCACTAAACCATGTTCCTCATCGCCATATCTACCCATCTTTTAAATCCCTCCAGGGATGGTGACTCCACCACTTCCCTGGGTGGCCTGTTCTGAAGTTTGACAACCCTTTTGGTGAAGAAATTTTTCCTAATATCCATCCTAAACCTCCCCTGGCACAACTTAAGGCCACGTCCTCTTGTCCCATGGCCTGTTCCTTGGGAGAAGAGACCGACCTCCCCCTGGCTACACCCTCCTTTCAGGGAGTTGGAGGGAGCGAGAAGGTCTCCCCTCAGCCTCCTTTTCTCCAGGCTGAAGACCCCCAGCTCCCTCAGCCGCTCCTCACAAGACTTGTGCTCCAGACCCCTCACCCTTCTCTGGACACATCCCAGGTGGCTGGGCTGGTGTGCCCCCTGGATCCCAGCACGGGCTTTCGTGCCCCTACGGCGTAGGCAGCGGCCTGATGTGGGACAGCCTGTGATGCCCAAATCTGGCATCTCTGGCATTTCCCACCCTGGGGACAGGGATCAGCAGGAGTGGGCAGGAGCGCTCCCGGCCACGGGGAAAGGGAATGGATCCAGCTACTGCCAGCAGCAAGGTCTGGCATTTTGCAGGGGTGGGAACAACTGGTGTCAGTAGGGCCTCTCCAAAACCTGCCCTCTCCTGGCTTGAACAGCCAAAAGGAGCTTTGCCCAGGAGGTTTCATGGATCGTGCCCACAGAAAGATTTATTTTTATTTTTTTTTTAAGCCTCTCACTTTGAGCTGGGCTTTTCCAGAAGGGAGTTATTTGCTGCTCCATGTATCCTCTCCGCTCAGGGCTGGATTTGGGGCAATCCCAGGAGCATCCTTTCAGTCAAGAGCAGCCCCATGGCAGCAAGGAGCAGCCCGAGGATCACCCCAGGAGGGTACCCTGAAGTGTCCCTAGGCACGTCACCCCTGTGGAAGAAGACCCGTTGGCCTTCGCTGGGGCTCTGGCTGTTGAGGAGCAGCCTCAGACGTGCAGCTACCTAATGATCCATCTCCCGATGAGTCTGTTCATGGTTAGTGGGACAGTCGGGGTGTAAAGCACAAATATTTGCTCTGTCGAGAAGCTCTTGGCAGCCTGTGGGTAAATATTATTAGTCAGTGGCAGTGACGCTCTTAATACAGTCCTGGAGACACGGGCGCATCCTTGGCTGGCATGAAGGAGCCCTGGGCTGAGCAGAGCAGCCCCTGCCCAGCTGAGGACTGGGCTCCCCAGTTCCCCCACAGAGCCACCGACAATCCCTTGAGGGGTGGCTTTGTGTCCCTTTGGGGGTAGGAGAAACACATCTTCCTCGTTTCTTCAGCCTCTAGAGAAATGACCACAGCGAGTCTGCACCACCCCTGGAAATGGTCTGTAGAGGAGATGACCCCCAGAAGCAGATACCCCACTGATTCCAGCTGGGGCTCCCAGAGTATGCAGAGCCACTCAGCTGCATCGGTCCATGATTTTCCATCACTGGGGCAGAAGGTGGTGTCTGTGGTGGTTGCCCCCCAGTTCAAGAAGGACAGGGAACTACTGAAGAGAGTCCAGCGGGGGGCTGTGAAGATGGTCAGGGACTGGAGCATCTCTCTGCTGAGGAAAGGCTGAGAGCCCTGGGGCTGTTCAGCTGAAGAGCAGACTGAGAGGGGATCTCATTGATGCTGAGCAGTATCTAAAGGGTGGGTGGCAAGAGGATGGGGTCAAACTCTTCTCAGTGGTGCCCAGCGACAGGACAAGGGGCAACGGGCACAAACTGAAACATGTGAAATTCCATCTCAACGTGAGGAAAAGCTTCTTTCCTGTGAGGGTGGCAGATCCCTGGAAGAGGCTGCCCAGAGAGGTGGTGGAGTCTCCTCCTCTGGAGACATTCAAACCCGCCTGGACACGTTCCTCTGCAACTGATGTGGCTGACCCTGCTCTGGCAGGGCGTTGGACTGGATGATCTCCAGAGGTCCCTTCCAACCCCGTATCATTCTGTGATTCTGTGCAGGGCTGAACCAGGGGTGACCATGCACTGACCTCGGTGAGAAGCCTGTGCCTGCTCGGGCCTCCAGCTGGGGAGGACCAGGCAGCTTGTTTGGTGACGGGGGAAGGAGAAGCAGCAGGGAAGGGCTTGCACACATCTCACTCTGTAGCGGTCGCATCAAAGGAGGAAACTTGGAATTCAGTGAGGGGGTTTGCAATATCTCTGTAGCACATCGATCAATAATACGATGCGCAGCAGCTGCTATCAGTAAAGTGTGTCGACGAGCCTCATTAACGTTGGCTTATGAATGCAGTTGAGTGTAATTGTTCACTGTACTTAAAAACCAGAACCAGGAGAAATTGCCAGAATATATCCTCTGGGTGTGAAATGCTGGAAGTAATGGAGCCGAGGGGTAGACATTCATGTTTAGAGCGGTGTGAAGAAAGCAGGGCTGTGATTTAAGGAAGCAAATAAAACATTTCACCTGGTGCTGGGGTTTTACGCAGACCGTGAAGTGCTTACAGCTTCTTCTGCTCTCCAGCGAAGTGTGTAGCAGAGGCAGAGGAGATGGACTGTGTCGGGGCTGGGGTTCCTGATGTGGGGGTCCCCAGCTGATATCCCCCGGCAGGATGGCATCTATGTCAAACCTGCTGCCTCCGAGTGATGGGAGGGTGTCCCTAGGGATAGATTTACTTAAGAGGAAGCCTGGAGGCATCTCTAGGGTGTTGGCATCAGCCCATCACCATCATTCCACCACTCCTTCTGCCTCCTGGTGTTCACTCACAGCCTATCCCAGCTGTGGCCAGGGCTGAGCCCGGGAACTCGTGCGTGATTAAAGTATCTCTTTCAAAAACAAATGCAGTTAAGATGTCAACGGCCAAAGACTCTCCTACTCCCCTCCCTGTCATTTGTGCCAGTGGTTAATCATCTCCCTGTTAAAATTTGTGCCCTTTGTCTCATTTGAATTGTTCGGGCTTCGCCTTGCAGCCATTTATTCCTGTTCTGTCGTTACCCTTTTGATTAAAGAGCCCTTTCGTATCCGTTATTGTCTGCAGATGAAAGTTCTTCCACAGAGTAATCACATCACCTTCCCATCTCCTTTCTGATAAGCTAAACAGAACAAAGTCTTTAATTTTCTCTTTGTCAAGCAGTTTCCTTCAGCCCTTGAATCATCTTTGTGGCTGTATTCTCCACTTTCTCCCTTTTTTTTTTGAAATCCATAAAATGCAGATGTTGAATTGGGTGTTTAGATTTTCAAATCAGAAGCACAGAAGTCCTGCCGAGCCTCCAGCCCTGAGCGTGGAGACTTGCCTGTCCCATGGCCTGGATCTCACCCTCTGCCACCCAGCCCCCCGGCCTCTGAGACCCCCCAACAAGCTTGTTGAGCAGGGAGCCCCCAGATACCTGGGATTAAGGATCCCAAGAGCCGGCAGGAGGATGCAGCACGGGTCTGAGCAGGGTCCACGTCTTCCAACCAGCCTTGCTAGAAGGCAAGAAGGCCTTCCTCACCCCCAGGTTGCAGCCTCCCAATGTGGTCTTTGCACTGATGGGCACCCATCTACCCTCTGGGCTGCAAGCACCAAACCTGTCCTCTTGCTGGCCACCTTCTTGTGTAGCAGGAATGAATTTTGGATATTGGAAGAGACATGGCCAAGGCTTTGCCGGGTGGTCATTCAAAGCCCTGCTGCTCCCCGGTCTCCCAGCAAGCAAAGAGAATCCCTCTTGTCCATCTGTAGAGCCACAGCAAGCACCGCTGAGGTCCATGTTGCAATCTCTATGGCTGAGATCAGTATCTGTCCCCACCAGCCTGTGCTGACCCATTGGTGTGGTCGTTTATCTCACGATTATACCCGTCGACCCCTTTGGATGAGGAATGGGAGACTGCCCAGAGCAATCCTTCCCAGTGAGCGGCCTGAGTCTGGACCAACAGCTCAGCACTGGCTCTGCTCCACCAGTAAATCCCAGTCTCTGCTGCTCCTGTTGAAGATGCAGAATGAATTTCAGTTTAAAATAACCTCAACCCATTTATTATTGCATTTGTAAATAAGCCCTTGGAGGAGAACGTGGGTCAAGAACTGGCTCAGTTTTGGCAATATCATTTTGAGCTGAGATCTTCTGAGACTGAATCAGCGTGAGTTACTCACCAGTTGATGTAAGACTTTTCTTCACATAACAAAGCCAGGACAGATACAACGTCTGATACAATTTCTGATCTGGTGCCCCACCAAAGTCATCAGCCATGGCTCTTTAACCCCTCTTGGAAAGGCCAGCTCAAGATCAGGTGCATACAGGCATTTATATTGATCTGAAGTTTATTTTATCATAGAATCACAGAATGGTTTGGGTTGGAAGAGACCTTAAAGACCATCCAGTGCCCCCCCCTGCCCTGGGCAGGGACACCTCCCACCAGACCAGGTTGCTCCAAGCCCCCTCCAACCTGGCCTTGTACCCCTCCAGGGATGGGGCAGCCACAGCTTCTCTGGGCAACCTGGGCCAGGCTCTCACTACCCTCACACCAAAGAAGTTCTTCCTGAGATCTCATCTCAATCTCCTCTCTTTCAGTTTGAAACCGTTCCCCCTTGTCCTATGGTTCCCCTCCCTGACCAAGAGTCCCTCCCCAGCTTTCCTGGAGCCCCTTTAGGTACTGGAGCGTTGCTCCCTAGTGCTTTGGTGAGATTAGTTCTTTCCCTTGGTTGTTCTGGGGACATGCTGTGGGGACGAGGGTGGGCAGATGGGCAGTGCCAGTGGGGCGGTGTTTACCCAAACCCTCATTGAGTGTCTACCAGGCTGGAACCACCAGACTCTGTTCGTTCCACACCATGACTGTGCGGAGTCATGCACCCAAGGCCACCACCACCAAGGAGCGAGGGCACCTCCAGCTCTGCATGGGCATTTTGCTTTCAGATCCTCCCATCAGAGTATGCAGGGGAGAAAAGGAGAGACCCAAAGTGACCCAAACTTTTCTGAAACTTTCTCGGAAGTTGCCACAACGGCTTTTGGTTGCTTCCTGGCTCCTCCAATCTGGTTCACCCAAGAGGAGGCTTTTCCTGCCGGTGAAGATACCCAGGGAAAGTAGACGGCAGGAGGCAGATGGAAATCTGGGGTATCCTCTTGAAATCAAAGGAACTGTGTGACTCTGCAGCCACTGGGTACCAAGCCCCTTAATTAATTCTCCCGTCACCCTCTCAGAGCCATTCCAGAGATGGTGCATCCTCATTTCTTTTCAGCAAACCTTAAAGTGCACCCAAAGAGGGGTTATATTTGCATAATCTTCCCTTTTTTTTTTTTTTTGGTCACTCTCTCATGATTTTTGAAAGCTTAGATATCTGCAGCGCTTAGATCCGTGTTGAGTGTCTCATTAAATTTCAGAACCCTGCTTTCCTGGGCTCTGTTAATTAGGCACTTGATTGAAGGTCTAAATCTGAAGGTTTGGGTATCGACTACAACTTTGCTAACCTAAGGTGATCTGTTCAGTGTGGTTAAAGCTTGCCCAGCAAATTTCTTTTCTTAACATCCTTCACCCTGCTATTAAACAGGCATCACAAGATTGCTGGAAACCCCTTGTGTTTCTACTGCGTTGGCTGGAGAGAGTCTCTGAGATTTATTTTAGCTCTTGAGCTGCGTTGTCACTCGAGTTTTCTGCTGCAGTTGTTGGTTAATAAAGGCTGTCTTTCTGTTGAGCAGGCAGCAATTAATGACCAGCAAGAATTTTGTCTTCAATGCTGGAGTAGCCTGTCGGCTGTTTTGGCTGGTTTTTATTTGATGTACTGTAGAGTATTTCATGCATTTGCATAACAAACAAGGAGCCCGCTGTCAGATGCCAACGGGCTTTTGCTATCTGCAGTTTAGGCTTCAGTATTTTCATCTGCCTGATATTTAGAGCCAGTCTCCCCACAGACACATGGGTTTCTAGGTGGGAGTCAGGTTCTTTACGGCATGGTGGACCTCACCCTGTGGATCACACACTGATGCTCCTTGATCCAAGCAGTTACGGGGTGTGTGACAAGGACACTGGGCAGCCAAAAGCCTGGCTCGCTGGAATATGCTGCTCCTCCACCCCGCGTTGCTTTCACATCAACCACCCAGAGAAACCAGAGCAGATGGAGGGGAGCAGAAGGACAGGAGGTGTGACAGGTCCGTGCTCTATGCTGAGCCTGCACTGCCAGGCTGTGAGGAGGAGGAGGAGGCAGAGGAGTACTCCCAGAATGAGCTGTCCTGGCTGTGTGGCTTGGGCTGGAGAGAAGGAGATGCTGCTGGGTTAGAAGCGGCTGGTGCGGAGCTCCCAGGAGAGAGCAAGGCTGGGTGATGGGAGACCTCCAGGGCAGCGAACCTCAGGGAGATGTTTGCAGGTGGGTCACTCCCTTTGGGTTTGCGTGTGCCCAACCCCCATTTCTGCCAGCCACATGCCACTGAGACATCACCCACCTTTAGTATTGGTGGCCAACTCATTAAGCAAGTGCCATTTCAGGGGGAGCTGTAGCCACTAATTCTCCCACTTTCTGCTTCCCAGAGCTGCCCAAATCGAGCCATAATCTCCCCGTGCAGGTCGGGCCATACGGCTCACCTTCCTGGGGACCGCTGTCTCACGCTGGGTTTTGAAAGGAATGACTTTTTCTGAGTTTGTTGTTCTATGCTCTCTATCTCCTAATTCCTTTCTTTAAATTGTCTCCTGCAATTGGCGTGTTCCAGCTGCTCCAGTATCTGCTGTAGGTCGCACATCTCCTCTCTCTGAGCCTTTTTCCTTCCCACTCTTCTCCTCCCCCCCAGCTCATACCAGCTTCTTTCAATTAGTTGTCCCAGAAGACCTTCCTTGGCATGCCCGTTTTGTCCCGACAAAGGTGGCAATCAAGGTAGACTGTAATTTAATTGAATTTTCTTCTGAAGCTTTAAGTGGGATAATCCTAAAGCTTAGTCTCGCCTCTGAATCACAGCTAATGGCCTTGGTCACTTGTGAAAGGGGTTTTTTTGGTGGGTTTTTTTCAGCTTCTTGGTCTAATCAGCATCTCTCATTCTTTACCATCTTTGCTCCTGATAAATATTTCTGACCTGGTTGTAGGCAGGGGATTGCTAAGACCACGCAGCCCCCTCCCTGAGCAGCCCTCCGCACGTGTGTGAGTAAGCAGAAAGACTCAAAAATGGATTTGCAGGTGAAAAACATAGCACGCAACTGTAGCATTTGTATTTTCTGAAGGTTGTAGGCGTTTTCTGTTCATCTCTACCCAGACTTTAAAACGCTTTAAAAGGGACAACGGTGCAAACATGTTACAGAACTGTGTCCAAAGTGAAAAAAAAAA